>JAMPIV010006413.1:0-38587 GCA_024509875.1 Oreohelix idahoensis
TCAAGTCTGTGACGTACTGGAAGGCACTTGATGTGGACAGTGTCGTCCCTGCCCTTGGCATCTGGGTCCCATGAGTTTTCCTTAGTAATGCTTCTAATGCCTTTAATAGGTTCTTCCGTCCCGAAGAGTAATGTGGGCCGGAGGAACTCCATTGACGCAAATGCTGTAACTTCCCTATAAGAAAATAATGCGGCTGGAAGATACTGATCCCAAAATCCCAAGTTTCTGCTTCACCCTGTGCCAACTACCGAAAGAATAAGGCGGTGGAGCGTCCCGTTAAACCGCTCTACTATGCCCGTTACTTTGGGGGTGATAGGGCGAAAGTAGGATATGCCATATGCCTAGTCCTTGAATATTCCTAAGCATCTCCTCTGACCAACTTGCCTCCTAAAATTGGTGACCCTTTGTCTGTGAGCAATTTCATGCGGGACAAGCCCAATCTAGTAATGATATTCCCCTAAAGCGTCAGCTAACATGCACTGGAGTCGCCATGCTTGGCATGGCTATGGCTTCGCCCCACATGGAACAGGTGTCCACTAAGGTAAGGATTATGGGAGTTCCTCTTCTTAGTTCTCAGCAGAGTTCCAATTATAATCCCACGGCCACTCTTTCAAATGGTGTGCCCAAGATTGGCATCTTCTCCCCAATTGGTCGCGGGTGGCAGGTCCAGTGTTTTGGTGCAACACTATTTCTGGCACTGAGGGACAAGACTTGACGAAACGTTTCAATGTCGCCGGTGATCCCTGGCCAATAATAGTTGCATGGCGATCCTTTGAGATCGTGGCGCTCAATCACCTGATGTGTTCCACTTAAATGGGATAGAGTGGCCCATCTCAAGCACCTGGTTTCCTATAGGTTGCAGGAACAACTAATTGGTTGTGTGTTCCTGTCCTTTCGTTTCCAAGCTCGGCGATACATCAATCCATTTTTCATAAAGACGTCTCCCTTGGTAGGTGGGTTGTAGTATGTCCTAGGTAATTTTTTAAAACAGGCCGCCAGTGAGTGAATCTTCCCTTTGGGCCCTCTTCAATTCCTCGGGGAGGATATTGGTAGGAGGTTTTCCTGCTCTGCGTCTCTTTTCTTGACTGTCCTCTAGTCCTGTACGGGCCGCCATGACTAGTGGTTGAGTAAGATTCTCCAAGGAACCACATATCCTACAATCCCAAGATTAAAGAGTAGAATAGGTTCTTCCATGATATCTGCACGAAACTCTCCCTGTCACAAATTAACGAGATTCCACCTTCTCTGATAAGTGCAATAATGGCAGTTGTCATGGGTGCAAAACATCCTTCGTCGTGACTTGGATGTCGACACTTTCTTCTGTTATGATCTGGTCCCAAGACGGTGACAAAGAGATGCCCTGACCACCAACCGCATCGAAAGCAAGTCCGTGTCAATAAAAGGCAGCCTCCACAGGATTGGTCCGTATTTCACCGAGGACTGATTCGATGACGGGATGGAGGAAAATGAGAAACGTTTTCGGTTTCTCTAGCTCCCTTCCGGGGTGTACGATTTTGGTCTGCAGACAGACAGCATGTTTTGGTGGGAGGAGGGTCTGCGCTTGCACTTTACATTATGTGTTGTGATTGTTCAAGCGACAGTACTTGCACCATTTAACATTTCCCTGTCTCTGGTGCGGCGCAGCATTTTTCTTTTGTTTTGTTTTGCTCTTTGTATGTTATCTTTGTTTTGCGTGCTGTTTTATGCGAGATGTGTAGTCCCTTTGCTTTTGTTAGGTCTGGTTGGGAGCAAGCAGGTGCTTTGGCGCCCTGATCCGAAAACCTATTCTTCTCTGGCATCCTTGAGACACTATGAGAGCAATTTTGGCGAATCGCTCTGCCAGTGTAAGAATATATTTTCTAACCGTCACAGCGCCGTTTTACAGTGAGAAATCTACGCATTTCCACCGACATAGACTCTTTTAGTTGCTCTACTCACAATCACGCTCTATTCAATCCGTCATAGTTATCGGTTTAAAGTTTTCCCAGTGGTTCACACACTTCACTAGGTAGTCCCTTCAATACGGGCTGCAAACTGTAGAAAGTCTCTCCTGCATCCTTCCTAGAACCTCGTAAATTTTTTTCGGTAATGGCTCTAGGAATGGAAAGCTCGTACCTCACCAAGAGAGCTTTTTTCAAATGCCTGGTAGTCATCTTGCTCTTCCGACCGGAAGTTTATAAAAACTTTCGTAGGCGGCTTTCCTCTTAGGCCCTGGGGAAAGTTTCAAGTTCCACTTCCGTTCTTCAAGCCCAAACCCTGTTTCAATAGCGTTCAAAGCGGTCTAAAAGAAAAGGCGTCCATGGCATCGTATCCTTTTCTGAAATAAAAAGGTTCCAGCGGAAAGTTTCATGGCAATTGGGTGTGCAGGTTGTGTGAAGGATAGGCACACCATCTGAGCGGGGTGAGTACCCTCCATCCAAGTTGGAAGCCGCTGCACTTTTTGCCAGCTCTATCTGATTGGTCTCGCCCCTGGATTTTCCAGTTGCTTCATCTTAAGTGCATGCTTCTGCTGCTGCTTTTCCTCTTTTACGCTCCGCTTGCTTCTGCTGCCTTCTTTTCCCGACTCCGCTGCTTCTGCTAGCGGCTGTTTTTTTTTTTCCGCTCCGCTGCTTCTGTTGCTTTCTATTTCCGCTCCGCTGCTTCTGATGCGGCTTTCCCTTTCCGCTCCGCTGCTTCTGCTGCAGCTTTTCTCTCCTGTCTCCATTGCAAGATTCTTTCTGCACTTCTATCTCAGTCTCTTGCATGGAGTCGCCTATCAGTCTACCCTCACTCTCAAATTTCATCAGATCTTTTCCTCTTAACACCGTATTCACGGCCCTGCCTCCATTATAAAACTATTTCTAATTTTTTTGCGGCATCTCTGCCATGATATTGCAGTATGGGGTTTCACGAAGGGAAAAATTTGGCAGTGACCTCCAAGCAAAAATTTGTTTAGACTCGCACGGAGTAATTAATCTCTTTAAAAACCAGGTTAGGTTTAAATTTAATAATCAAGTTCAAATAGTTCTTTAACAAAAAATCACTCTCACTTAGCGTAATTCCTGAAAATCTATATAACAGATTATCTCGAATTTTTCTATGAAAAAATTTGCTAAATACAATTTATGATAAAAATTTTTCCCAGCAGTTACAGAAAAAAGATTTTTTTTTTTAAAATCAGTTTCCTTACAGTATCCTTCTGTTCTCAAAAAAGTGTTACTCTCAGTCCGTTTGTATACTCAATATTAAAAAGTATCACTCGTGCTTTAGAGAAATATAAATATCCCCCCTATGAAATAGACAAATTATAGTAAGAGTCAGTCTAGAAGGTGAATCCCTCAAAATGTCCACAAATATTTGCAAATTATTATCGCAACTGTATAGCAGGGATGAAAAATGTGATTTATCACCCTTCTAGTCCGGGTTCACTAATCCCAAGACGAGTCCACAATTGTCGTGTGGTGTGTCACTGGGCAACTACTACAGATAGTTTTTTGCCAGGGAATAGTCCTATGAGATATAGATATAAGGGGTCTCTAGAAATTGGGCTCGTTAAGAAAGAATAAGGGAACCTATTCGAGATAGGGACAAGAAGAAGACAGGAATGCGAATGCTTTCCACTAGACAGTGTATTTTCTAATTAATTATGGAAAGAGGTTCTGTTTCCCCACGACCTTAGCTTCTGCCCTTAGATCCCGTTAAAGAAAAAGCCCCCCAACCTATATCTGAGTAGAGAGAAGGTTCCTATAGGTGAATATGTAAACACCGGACCAGGGGCACGAGTGATACATTATAACAAACTCCTTGATACTGATCAACCGATCGTTGGGTTTATTAATGAAATAATCCACCACATATAGGGGTTAGTAATGGTTTAGAACGTGATGTTGGTGAAAGGGGAACGACTTTCTCACACAAAACACACAGATGAGAATAATAAATTACAGTTAATTAAGTAGATAGTTAATTAAGAATGAACTGGGTGTAAAGTAAAAATGATGATGTGATATGAAACGTGGTTACCAAAATGGTGAGTACTCTACACAGTCCATGTGTCTCTAAATGCTTCTCCTAGATATGAGGATTCACAAATGTATGCATAAAATGTCCCAAGTTGTTATACGTTATGTCGAGTGTGGGTTAATCTCTAAGCTGAGGACGTTCTGATGAATACTTTTGTCGTACGGAGAACGCCCGACGAGATATCTATGTATATTCCTTCACTGTTTGAGTATATCTCTGTAGTGTTGATCAACAGTTAATAGTTGTCATATGAACAAAAGGTCTGTTGTCTAATCTCCCGACGGTACTGGTCAGACTGGATATCTTCACGAAATGTTAGTGATATGTAGACTCATAATCTTGCGTATGTAGTCGTGATTCATATACTTTCGAGTCTGCTTCATAAAATGCGCTAAGAGTGTGTTGCACGTGGTATAAATATGCGATTCCTCTTTTGAGCTCTTTTGCTTGACTTCAGATAATAATGATCTTTCGAGTGATTTGAATTTATGATGACTCTGTATTGAACTTGTGATAACGATGTATTGAACTTGTGAGCAAGCAGTATATGGTGACGAAAAATGCTGCGTCCAACTTATGACTTGTGGGTGAGACAATATTCCTTTTTAATTGAGGAATGAAAGATGTCCTATGGCGAATTCTGCTAGCCAAATGTCCGTTTTTAATAACTTATTTCTGGTTAGACGTCAGACACGTTGCGTGTAGACTCAGACTTCTGATGAACTTCTTTTCCCTTCGCAAAATCCTTTAAGAACACAATTAATCACAGAACTGAATTATCATCCACTCTGACTAAACACGTGTATTAGGCTATGCGTTTTTGGGTTTAATCTCTTCCTCACAAGGTAAAAAACTGGACTTCTACACTCTAGTAGATTATGCGGTAGTATATATTTCTGAAAGTCACCTGGCCAAGCTGGGCATCCAATGTGGTAAACCAACGCTTGTCTGAACCGCGGTGAGACGTTTTCCCCTGGCCAATCTGGGCGTCCAATGTGGTGTCACAGAAATTACCGCATGCCCATGTTTGATTCGGATGACCATATGTGTTTTCACCTGATTTATCAAGATGCAATGTGGGCTTCAAACGCATGTGGACTCAATCAAAGGATTTTATTTCCCCCGATGAAAGAGCAAATGTGGTTCTCTAGATACCGGTTGCGAGTAATCACAACGATGAAATAGCAAATATGGATCGCAAATGTTGCATGAAAGAGCAAATGTCGGAGAAAATACAATACGAAAGATGTAGGAAAAGATAGAGCAATAAGGCCTTTGCGCTCGTTTATCACAGATACGCGCGTCAAAGATATCACAAGTTGCCTGTGTTCTATCTGCTTGTTGAACAACCAGCTGATCACACATTGTATTACAAGTTTCAGTAATACGTATTTGCCCCAGTACGCCATTTCTTTAAAATAATATTTTGTTATTTCTGGATTATTTCTTGGTTATAATTATCAAGGTGAATACGCAGTTTGATAATTTCAGAGCGTTATTTTAAACAACGATAGTGAGTGATTTGAAACCCAACAAAACTAGAGAACTTCAGTAGCATACCACAATAACGCTAAACTTAATCCATGTTTTTTTCGACACCACATTTTCAGCTGTACAAATCCCTTTTTTGACCTGAAGTACTGTGACTATACGAGAAGTGAGTCCAGATCAGGGTAATTATGTGCTCATTCAGACAGCATCAAAGATAAGCGAATCATGCTAAGACTGATTTGGTTAGGGAGATAATTCATACAAATGTTACTGCCTTTTATCATTACTTGAGTGGCGTTTAATATCATCATCATCATCAGTTGCCATCTCCACAACGAAGGTTGGCTGTAATGGATCTCCAACGTCTTCTGTCTCTTGTCTTGATGGTGCACTCTGATAGACTCTTTCCTGTCCATCTCTTGATGTTGTCTTCCCACTTATAGCGCTGTCTTCCCCTTGCACGTTTGCCTTCAACTCTCCCTTCTGTTATGGTCTTCTGCAAGGTGTTATGCCTTTTCATGTGGCCAAAGTATTTTAGCTGTCGAACTTTGACCTCCCTCATTAGTTCTCTTTTCATACCTAGATTTTCTAGGACCTCCTTATTTGTTTTCATCTCTTTCCATGAGATACGCCCCATTCTTCTATATATCCACATTTCAAGAGCCTCAATTCTTTCTTCCAACTGCTTTATTCATCGTCCATGTTTCTGCACCATACAGAAATGCAGAATATATATAACACTTTATGATTCTCAGTTTTAATTTGTGAGATAACTGTTTGGATGTCAGTATATGTTTCATGTTGTTGAATGTAGCTTTGGCCATTCCTATTCTCTTCTTGATTTCTGTTTCACATCTGCCATCTTCTGTTATTATATGACCAAGATATACGTAGCTCTTGACTTGTTCCAGGATTTTCCCATTTACGCTTATCTTTAATGTGGGTTTATCGTCTGTTTTGCTAATTATCATAGTTTTTGTTTTCTCAATATTAATGTCGAGTCCATATTCATGACTTATACTGTTCACTTGCTTCACTAGTTCTTGTAACTCCTGTTCGCTTTCAGCTAACAACACGGTATCATCTGCATATCTAAGGTTGATTATTGATCTTCCACTGATGTTCAGTCCTGGTATTTCCTGTATCTGTTTGAAATTTTTTTCGGTGTATAAATTAAATAGGCAGGGGGGACAGCACACAACCTTGTCTGACACCTCTTTTTATGTCTATGTATGGTGAATAATTCCTTCCAGATCTTACTGTGGCAGTTTGCTCCCAATAAAGGTTACTGAGTATTCTTATATCTTTTCCATCAATACCTATGTCTTCGAGGCATTCAATTATTTTCTCATGATGGACTCTGTCAAAAGCCTTCTTATAGTCAATGAAGCACATATACATACTTTTTTGGACCTCTGTATATTTTTCTGCTAATATTCTTAGGCAAAATATTGCCTCTCTTGTTCCACTGTTCCGTCTAAAACCAAACTGTTCTTCTTGGATTTCGCTGTCTACTTTACTTTTTATTCTTTCCTGTATGATTTTGAGCAGTATCTTAATTGCATGACTCATCAGGCTGATTGTTCTGAAGTCTGAACATTCTGTTGCATTTGGTTTTTTGGGCAATGTTATAAAAACTGATGTCTTCATGTCGTGTGGTATATATACTACTAATATACTACTCGTCAAAAGTCAAGGGCCACCCTATTATTTTCAATACACTTTTATATAAGCGCATAGAATGATTAAATGAAGGAAGTTTTTAGTAAAAATGGGTGCAATATCTTCCTCTGACAGTCCTCTATGCACGATAAGCATAAAAACAACTCACCGACAACCATGGTGATCACGTGCAATTTGGTTTTCTGACCATAAAGTCACGTTTTTAATCTGTTTTTTAAAACTTATGTAGAACCAAACAGGTGAAGTAATCGTGCTGATTGACATTCCACGTGCAATGGCGACTTTTCGTGAACAGAGTTCACTCTTAATTTGTTTTCCAATCAGCAGACTTAGGGTAGTTTCATCACTTGCAAAAACCATGCCACCGAGAAGAAGTCTGGACACCTTACAAAGAATGATGGCGATAGCGTGGGTTGAAAGTGGTTTATCTGTCCGTGAGGTTGCTAGACGGCTTGCAGTGGCACACTCTACTATCCAAAGAATTTTGGAGAGATTTCAGGCCAGAGGAAGTGTGGAGGATCGCCACCGGCCAGGTCGCCCTAGATGCACCAATAGACATGATGACCGATACCTCTTGTTGTCAGCCCTGCGCCATCGAACAGTGACTTGTTCCACTCTAAGATGTCAGCTGAGACAAACTAAACGTTAATGTCAGTCAAAGCACCATTCGCAGACGTTTTCATGAATTTGGACTGGCTGCTCGACGTCCTGCAGTCAGAATCCCTCTTACTCCTGTTTATCGCAGAGCCCGTGTTGCTTGGTGTCGCGAGCACATCCGATGGACAAGGCAACAATGGAGTCAAGTTCTCTTCACTGATGAATCTCGCTTCACTGTGTCATTCAATGATGGCAGGATTCGAGTTTGGAGACGACCAGTAGAGCGATTTACTGATGACACAATTCGAGAGGTGGATCGTTATGGTAGGGGTTCTGTCATGGCCTGGGGAGGCTTCTACAGACACGGCAGGACCCCACTCTACATCATCCAAGGCAACTTGACCGGCCCAAGATACCAGAACGAAATCTTGAGACCAATTGTTCAGCCTGCTCTGGAGGCCATAGGTGGTAATGCCATCCTCCAAGATAATAACGCTCGACCCCATCGAGCTCGTGTGGTGAATGAGTTTATTCAGCAACATGGGATCATCAGGATGGCATGGCCAGCTCATTCACCTGACCTTTCTCCGATTGAGCACCTCTGGGATGTCCTTGGTCGAAGATTGTCAACAAATCACCCCCTGCCAATGGATGTTGCACAGCTGACTGCATTTCTGCTTCAGGAATGGCAAGCTGCTCCTCAGGATACTCTTCGGACCCTTGTGGACTCGATGCGTCTAAGCTGTCTTGAATGCCTTGCTGCAAACGGTGGTCATACCCGATTTTGAAATGTCTATTTGTCCAATATCTATTGTGTGACTTTTGAAAAGGTGGGTGACACACTTTACAGCTTCATTGCGTTTGAATGTGTGTTTCCATTTCTTTACGTGACATGTCAATTTGGTATTCAATAAATGCCGTTTTGACTGATACCAATTACGTTTATATCAGATTTGTTTTATGGTTTCAACCAAGGTTTTTCTAAGTGGCCCTTGACTTTTGAAGAGTAGTATATACAGTATTTAGCTTTTACTAAATAGGACTGAAGTTTGCGCTTTAGACTGGTGTTAAATGTTACAACTCTTCGACCTGGAATTTTTACAATTCTGCAAACTATATATGAGTGCAACCTGCGTATTCTGCTGAGTTGATGTACAATTTATTCCGGTAACACATTGCCAGTGCACTTCAACGTTATGCTTCGGACGAGCATGTCAACTGTTAGAACGTTTAAGTACTGCAGAAGTGGATAGTAATTTCTAGTTTCGTTGCATTGGCTACATTCTAACTGGATCAGATGACACTTCATTGCACAAGAAAAATTAGCAGCACATGAAGAAAAAAAAATCAGTGTGAACTACCGAAATGTCTGAAGCATAATTTAGAGGAGTGTTTGACTCAGAATGACGCAAGGGAACAGATCAGTCATTACATGACGTAAACGTGTGTAGAGAAACATACGTGGCATCAGATCAACATCTTCTATTAGCCAAAACAAACATGAAACTCAAAGATGAAGACATATGCAGCGGGACATGGCTTCTGAAACAGTTTAATGTAGGATATCTAAGAAATCAATGAACAAGAGACACATTTACTGTTACAATATCCAACAAATACATAGTGCTCCAACAGCTAGACGATGTAGCAAATAAAGAATACCACTGGTAACAGACACAAATATATAGAATGAGACGTGAAGAGTTGGTGGAAAAAAGTGGGAACGCCAGACCAAAGCACGGATATCAATAGAAACAATCAGTGAGATACTTACTTACTTACTTGGTCGTTCCCCTTCTACCGTGAGGTGTAGAGGTTTGGAAGAGAGAGCGCCAGACTATCCTATCGGTTGTCTTCCTCCTGACCTGGTCCCATTCTAGTCCTCGGTCCTTCAAAGATTGTCTAATGTTGTCCTCCCAGGGGACTCTGGGTCGTCCTGGAGGTCTGGATCCCTGGCTCTTAGTTTCCCATGCTTGTCGTGGTAGCCGATCTTCTCCAATTTTGTAGACATGGCCAAACCATCTTAGTTGGGACTGTTCTACTTGGGTCTGCAGGGGGTGGGATTTTAGGCCTTGACGTATCGTTTGCTTGCGGACCATGTCTCTTCTAGTTATTTCAACCACCTTCCTCAAATACCTCATTTCTGAGGTCTGGATCTGGCTTTTGTGGGTTGTAGTCATTGCCCATGACTCGCATCCATACGTCAAGACTGGGACATGGGTGGAGCGGTATACAGCTATCTTCGTTTTGTTAAAGTTTGTTTTCTTTAACTACAACAGCAGTAGGCCACACAGGCCGTCACCTCTGCTACTGTATAAATGTCTGTGGTGGTGGATGTGTCAGATCACTGACAATGACAAGTCAGTATGGTCGCTGAGAAATATGGTTAACCTTGGTCGGGCTTACAGGTGGCCGACACACACTCTGTCACGAGATTACAGCTTCTCAGAACAGCTCAGTAAAAATTACTCATGCGCGAACTAACCGCGTGAGACTATAGCTCAGCTCACCCGTCTCTTCCCAAAAACCTCACTAAGAACATTCGAAAACTTTCTTTATCCTATTTAAAAAAAACAAACTAACAAACACTCAGTTGAGCTATGTTCAAGAATTACCGAGCATAAAGCCCCCAACTAAAAAATCATCTCATCACTAAAGCGTGCTTACTAACGTGTGTACAAAAATCCGACCCATACATACAAATCTTTAACACCTAACTCCCATTAACAAATTATGACTTAACAGATAACACCGACCCCCGGGGAAAAAATGATATCATTTTTTTATTTGAAAAAGTACATGAAACAACAAATATGAGGTCGATGAAATTCTAATATCTACACACAAGAATTACACTATGTTAAGTCATATCAGTAAATGAACAAAAGAGGTATTGAAGTAAGTGTAAAGTAGGAACATGAAGTATACACAGATAATCAGATTCAAAGAAATATTAAATATATCAAGTATAGACTAAGTATGAAATAATAAGTGGAAAGTGAAAAGAAAAGAAGAAGTAAAAGAAGAATGACCAGCAATGAAAAAAAGCAACGAAATGAGAATAAAAAAGAAAGAAATGATATATCATGGTAACCATTAAGTTAAACAATGTATATATATAAACACAATTATGGCAAAACAACCTATACTAAATGCATATCTAAACCAAAGAACAAATAGCTAGCTACCATCTAAAAATAGCACAATATGCAAGATAACCAAGTTAATAAACTTATGCAGTACAAATGATGCACTTATTATAGGCATCAAAATTAATAATACCTCTATACATAGTTACCCCTGGCGGACAGTCAAGCGCTGGGTAAAGAAAAAAATACATCACAATGTCAGAAAAGACACCCCTTTTTAAAAAATGTACAATACTGAAATGTATCGTAATGATAATTTAAGTTTAAATAGTATTATCACTATAATTGTTACACGTTCAACGTTTATCAAAACACAGTCATATAATAATAATATGGTAATGACATGGTGCATGAAAATGAAATAACACAATGTCCTAAATGGATTATACAATATCAAAAAGCTCCAGTGGTCTTAGAAAGTCCTGTGAGCATGAAGATACAAAATCATACACTACGGAGTCAAAATGCCGACTGGCTTCACTGGAACAGTCAAACTGGCGCAAGGCGACATATACAACAGGTTGAAGAGAAACTGCATAACATCTAACAAAACAGCTCCGATTCCCATCGAGAAACCGTTCCTGTGAAAAATCAAATGAAAATTTCTGTTTGGAAACGGTAGGATTTTATAAAGGACAAAGTTAACTTTAAATTTAACCTACGAAATGTGGCTTTGTAAACTTACGACCCCTGTGGTATGTTAATCAAACCTTCCTCCGTTACGCGAGAAAAGGTAACAGAGAAAGTAGCACAGACTAAACCAGAATCATTTATTATATAGGTTAAGAGACCCTCTTCCGTCATTTGTAGATAAGGCAGGAAGAGTAGGTAGAGGATGACCGCAACTCAAGGTAGTCACCGCTGTAGGCTGGAACAAAGTTGTGCACTCAGGGCAATGAGATGCTCTCTCGAAATCGAAAGCAGAGCAAGCAGTAGCATTAGAGACACTATTATAATTGTTACCTTGATTATCAATAACCTGGGGCTCCTGTTGAGCAGAGTTAGCGATCTATCATTTGGAGATCTACCGTCATATCGAGATCTATTCCAACTATTATCTCTATTGGGACCATTGCTATGTCCTCTATTGAGACCATTGTTCTGATTTGAACCCCAGTTAGCATAGTTGCGATTACTTTTTCCCCTTTGATCAAAATACCTATTAGATGGATTTTGTTGTCTCCGCGAAAAATTATTGTAAGGCTGATAATCTCTAGTGTAGTTACCTCTTCCAAAATTTCCATAATTGTTAGAACCAAAATGTTGAGGTCTGTTAAATTGTCTCCAATTTCTCGGAGAAGGAAAATTACTACGTGATGGACCCCCTTGGTACTGTCTGAAATCACGATAATCTCTCCTACCAAAATTCCTTGCATTTTTGCATGTGGGAATGTGCTTAACAGGTGCATCATACTGACTGTGCTGAGTATGATGAGAACTAATAGTTTTGTCCCCTTTTATGAATTTATCAGAACTTTGAAAAGTCGATGCACGGTTTGTCTGTGGGGCCTTGACATGAAATGTATCAGAGTTGTTTCCCCGTGATCTAAAGGACTGACAATAGGATTACTTTTGTTGGCCTGACGCCAAGAATCAATACTATTAGAAACAGTATCGTTATTACGTGGGAAACTATATTTGCCACGAAAAGATTTGTTTACACCATGTTTAATGTTATAGTTAGCATTGAGTGCAAATGGATGACTCTTTGCATTTATGAAGTGTTGATCATCAACTGTATGTCTAACACTGTCAACCTTGACAGTAGAAAACACTTTGTTGTTTAAGAGAATATCTAATAGGCCATCAACTCTGTTTCTCAATCTAACAGATTCCGAATTCAGTAATGTAATCTCCTGCCTCTGCCTTTTATTCAGTTTATTCAAGTTAGTAGCTGTCTTTCTCTCACTAACAAGTAAGGAATTAACCGTATTCAATTTAGTTGAAAGTTCATCAATCTGTTGTTGCATTTTCCTTTCTAGCTCAGAATATCTATGTTTTTCATTCAGGAGTAAAGATTCTAAGGCCGTTACCCTGTCATCAGTTAAACAATCATCACTCATGGATGACACATTATTGTCCTTGTGATATTCAATCTCCCCTTTTCCACCTTCTGATTTAAACTTAACATACTCCGCAACAAAGATTCATGATCGGACTTCAACTTATCACATTTTGATTGCAAATTATCAAACAAAATCGTAGTTCCAATTCTAAATTTCAAAATCCATTGCTGACAACTTCTTCTCATACTGCATTTTCAACTGCTGTAGCTCATCAGTAAGAGCCTCTCTTTACATAAGTGTTCCACCTTTTTCTGACCATCAGGAATGTCGTTATGAAGTATATTCTGTATATTCTTCAATATATGATCGTGTTTAACATTAATATGTTGATCCAAAAACACACGAAGGTTCACAAGCAGTAAATTCGCTAAATCCTTAGCCACTATTAAATGAGGAACGGAATGAAACTTATCCTCAGCAAAATACCATAGGGCTGATGACGCATGAACCAAGAAACGGTCCATCACATATGTTTCAAGTGCTGGGCCTTGCAATCTATTATAATCCCTACCTTCCTCAAATAAATACTCCAACTCAGGCCTCATGTCCTCAGGATTCATATCAAAATCCATAGTGACTCACTCACTGAGTCAACTATATGTATTAATCCCCTATAATTACAATACGTTTATGTCCCTAGAAGCTTGGACAATTACCTTCTCAACAGTTAACAATGTTATTAATTACAAGCAAAATGCATTATAATATCGATAGAGCATAAGAAAATAGACAGTACAAACAAGAGTTACAAGGACAAGATATAAAGGACAAATGACCACGTTCGCAGGAATCAAATAAAGTCAGAAAGCGGAAATAAAGATAAGAAATATTGCAAAGCTTGCAATGACAGCTGCGAATATGAAGTAGACAAGTGACACTACAAGGTATAAACATAAAGGGTGTATATAAATAAACGATAGGCAGATTGAGACGGACGTTTATAAACAATATGGATCACAAAAATAAGATACGTATAAGAAATTAAGACGATAACAACAGTGAAAAAACTTGACGATACAGCTAAACAATCAGTTGTCACAGACAACCAAACACAGTGGACTCAAAATCCTACAGCTACCATGAGCTGGAATTCCACTGAGGGAAGTCTGCAAAAGTGTCCCTAAAGATCGCTTACGTAGGCCCTGGGTGAACTGGGATGTATTCTACCGTAAGTCACCAACCCAACCGCCCACATAAACATGAAACATCGAACATAGAACACTCAAGATAATAAATAATGGACAATATAGGAAGGCTCGATAACATAGAACAGTGGTATAGTTTCATCTCATCTCAACCCATAACCCGTCATGGGTCGTAGGGGTGCCATGGTGGAAGCATCAGCAGACAGGGTCCTCCACTGCTCTCTATCCTCAGCAATGCGTACAAGTGTGGTATAGTTTACATACAACAAAACCACTTATCTTCAAAAAAGGAAAATTTCCAGCCTTCCCGCCCAAAACGATGGGCATCGGTTGTCACAAAATCTGACGAAGCCTAACGTAGATAAGGTACTAGAACTCCTCGTCAAGTCTTGAAAGGGAACAGTTGACAGCAGCATCTAGACGAAGTACTTGACATCTACTCGAAACTGGCATACGAAAATTTGAACTGGCAACACTGCAAATCTGTACTTGATTTCCCTGTAGTTGGTATTACACCCCATGAAACTGGCTCACCACTTTTATATTAAAGTTTGTTTTCTTTAACTATAACAGCAGTAGGCCACACAGGCCGTCACCTCTGCTACTGTATAAATGTCTGTGGAGGTGGATGTGTCAGGTCAGTGACAATGACAAATCAGTATAAATAATAATAATAAATTCTTTAAGCACCAAACACGGCGCATAAGGCAGAAACCAGTGCTCTCCAGGTTGTACATTGTGACGCCACTCCTCTTAGCTCTTGCACATTGTTTAATCCCAACGTTCTTCCTTCTCTTATTATTGTTCTTCTGAGTGTTTCTTTTGGTCTTCCCTTTTTCCTCTTACCCTCAGGAACCCAAGTGAGTGCCTGCAATGGTATTCTGTTGTTTTGCATTCGTAGGACATGACCGATATATGACCATCGTCTTTTCCTTATATAGTTGGAGACATATTTCTGCCTAGAGTCTTCTCTTATTTGTCGATTAGTCTTGAATTCTTTCCAACTGATGTTCATGAGTTTTCTAAGACATTTGTTCTCGAATGTATTCAGCTTGTTCTCCAATGATTTTGTTATTTTCCAACTCTCACAGCCGTACGTTAACACTGAGATAACATTTGAATTAAACAGACGAAGCTTGGTATGTATATTCAATGATCGTAATTTCCAAATGTTAGATAATCTATTGAAGGCGCTAGCTGCCAAAGCAATTCTAGTATGAATTTCTCCTGTTGTGTCACCATCCTGAGTCATTTTACTGCCTAAATAATTGAAACTTTCAACTTTCTGTAGTTTTTCCCCGTTCAGGATGATACTAAGGTCTCGTTAGAAAAGTTCATAACTTTAGTTTTAGAGGCATTTATTTGGAGACCTATTTTAACCGAAAGATGACACAAATCAGTATGGTCGCTGAGAAATATGGTCAGCCTTGGTCGGGCTTACAGGTGGCCGACAGGTGAGTAAACAAGTATATATGTAGATACGCGAATGTCAAGAGTTCTTAAGGGTGTAATATCCATTCTACAATCACACCCACACAGTAACGATGGTTCAGGAAGTAGTGGAACTGCTATAAATTTTCACTGTTTATTTACACCACAATCACGTAAACATCATAGGACGACACTTCATAGCAAATCATGGAGCAACATGTAAATAAGTCCATAACAGCGTGCATAATCCAAAAGGATATAATAGTAGATAACAGCCCATAGTACATCATCAGGCATCAGGTAAGTAACTCCGTACAACTCAGTTACAGGTACAAAAAATCCCAAGTATATAGGCTGCAGAACACAGCAGCTCACAATCCTAGATAACACAGCAAAAATATTCATCAAAGGAACTGCATACCTCGCAGTTTACAGCAATATAGCATGAGCCAACATACTCTCTGACTTGGATAATAAATCTCCTGGGAGAAAGAACATTCCCTTAAATAATCCAACTATCTTCAAAAATCCATCATAGGAAATGTGAATATATATAATGGCCCATACAATCCCTGGCCTCGAAATATCTTCAATATAACAAATTCTCTCTTTCACAAAAATACACTGGATTGCACTCGCGAGACGGAACGACCATCCCGGAGCCCTGCCAGTCACACACTGTCACGAGATTACAGCTTCTCAGAACAGCTCAGTAAAAATTACTCATGCGCGAACTAACCGCGTGAGACTATAGCTCAGCTCACCCGTCTCTTCCCAAAAACCTCACTAAGAACATTCGAAAACTTTCTTTATCCTATTTTTAAAAAACAAACTAACAACCACTCAGTTGAGCTATGTTCAAGAATTACCGAGCATAAAGCCCCCAACTAAAAAATCATCTCATCACTAAAGCGTGCTAACTAACGTGTGTACAAAAATCCGACCCATTCATACAAATCTTTAACACCTAACTCCCATTAACAAATTATGACTTAACAGTTTTCTTACCAACTTCTCTCTTGCTGAGGAATCCTCCATTTATGTCCTGAAAAAGTCTCCTAGCTGCTGCTTTTCGAGTTGCCAACTTGTCTTTGATGCCTCCCTTCCGGTCTATAATAGCTCCGAGGTATTTAAAGTGGTCGACCTGCTCCAGGACCTGTTCTCCCCGCTTAATCTGATGTCTTCTTTCCTCTCGTGATATCGCCATGGTTTTTGTTTTCGAGCTGCTTATGATCACCACTCTCTTCTCCAGCTCTTCGTTCCAGACTTGCAGGTTGGATTGAAGATGTGCCTCTGATTTAGCAATCAGGGCAACATCATCAGCAAATGCCAGCTCTGAAATACAGACCTGTCTCATCCTCCAGTACCCCACTGAATACTTTCTTGTTCTCTCCTTACATGCCTTGATGACATCGTCCCTGAGGAGTATGAAAAGATAAGGTGACAAAATATCACCTTGTCTTACACCAGTGGTGGTCCTGAACTCTTCTGACTTATGGTTTGCTGTCCTCACATAATTTCTGCAAGACTTGTAGAAGCTCTGTATAGCATGAATCAGAGGTGCTGGAATGTTCTTCCTTGCCAAACAGTCCCAAAGTTTGCTCCAGGGTATCCTGTCAAATGCCTTTTCCAGATCTATGAAACAGAGATGGATCTCACTCTTATACTCAAGAGCCTTTTCACTCAGCTGTATGAGTGTAAAGATTAGGTCTTTAGTACTTCCAATTGTAGCTCAGCTAGGCGTCTGAGTCTCTGCTCTTGGATTATAGAGTAGATTTTACCAGGGACACTGAGAAGGGATATGCCTCTATGGTTTTTACATTGTCGATTGTCACGTTTTTTGAAAATTGGTGTTATGATGGCAATCTCCCAATCCTTTGATATTTTCACCATCTTCTATTAGCCAAAACAAAGATGAAACTCAAAGATGAAGACATATGCAGCGGTACATGGTTATTGAAACAATTTAATGTAGGATATCTAAGAAATCAATGAACAAGAGACAAATTTACTGTTACAATATCCAACAAATACATAGTGGTCCAACAGCTGGACGGTGTAGCAAATAAAGAATACCACTGGTAACAGACACAAATAAATGGAATGAGACATGTGAAGAGGTAGTGAGAAAAGGGGTAACGCCTGACCAAAGTATGGATATCAATAGAAAACATCAGTAAGATAACGGACAAGATTTAAAAAAATAAAAGATTTAAACCGAAGGAAAACAGATTTATGAACTAGAATTTAGAGGAATATCTGACTCAGTCGTTTGGTTTGATTTTGGTTGTAAGGACTATCTTCATTGTACACGGACTACTTCATCAGTGCTGGATCTCCTCCCTTAGATCAGGTGTAATACGCGATGGCATGTTGGCAACAGATGCTGAAACTGTGGTAACAGTCTCTGGTAGTGACCTCAAAGTATACAGTACATTTTGAGATTACATGCAATGATTAACTTATTCCGCAAGGATCAACTTAAATACTGCGACTAAATACGTTTTGTCTTTATATAATTTTGCCGAGCACTGTCGTATTATTATTATGAGCGTAATGTAATTTTTTAAAAGTGATTACAAGAACAAGTAGTTTGTTCTACCAGCATGCAGTAATGTTTACTTGAACTTTGCTGCATGAGCAAAGAAACTAACTTTTTTACGTATGCAAAATATATTGTTTAAATTGACATTATTGGCTGCTTTCTTCTGGATAAAATAAAAAAAAAAAAAAAAAACTGACAATCAGTTCGTCCCTCTACAAAAATTCTTCTTCTCGCTTCATGTACACACAAATGATGAAGTTAGAAATCTCCGTGGTTCTGAGCATTACGAATTTTAATTCAATTGGCAACTTTTAGCTTTTTGTTTTAAAAAGCAAGTTTTGTTTTGTGTTTTACCGCAACGAACTCTCATCAGGTTGTACATGAGGCTGGCAACCTCATCAGGTTGTACATGAGGCTGGCAACCTCATCAGGTTGTACGTGAGGCTGGCAACCTCATCAGGTTGTACGTGAGGCTGGCAACCTCATCAGGTTGTACGTGAGGCTGGCAACCTCATCAGGTTGTACGTGAGGCTGGCAACCTCATCAGGTTGTACGTGAGGCTGGCAACCTCATCAGGTAAAACATATTGCTACAGAAACCACCGTTGCTAGAACAGATAAATACTTTGTACATGCTTACTGTAAAGGTGCAAAATGAAGTATATTCAGGCGCCCCCCCCCCCCCGGCTGAGAGCACCATATAAAACAATACAGCAGCGAACAAATAAAGCTTTTGATTTATCTAATAAATTATTAGCTTCTAATCTTTTTCTAGACGATGGCGATGGATAGGACACACACTTCGGTCGGCCGGTCGGTCTGTCACACTTTGCACACCGTCATTTGCGCACTTTTTTCTATTTTTCGAGAGAGTACATTAATTTTCGAGCACAGCTAAGGGGGTTCAACTGTGTTTGAAAGTTAATCAACAATTGTATTGTTTCCCCTTATATGAACTCTCGTACTTCTGGAATCCCCAGGGCAAGAGAGGCAGAGGTAGACCAAGAAGCACATGGAGAAGAGAGCTGGAAACAGAGGTGAAAATATGAGGAGAACGTGGAAAGAACATGAGATGATGGCACGTGAAAGGAGGACTTGGCATGTGTTTGTTGAAGGCCTATGCTCCTTTGGGAGTGGAGGGTTATGAATGAATGAATCTTTTTCTAGCATTAGTGTCTGTTTTTACTCTTCTTCTTCCCTCCCGCCGCCCCGCCCCCCCCCCCCCCCCCCCGCCGTGGGACAGTTTTGACGCCCTTGAACCTGGTCGCCCCCAGCCAGGTGCCCTATAGGCTCATCCCTGAAACCCGCCCGGCGTGAACCCTAATATAACCTACGCCAACTGTATCTAGGTTGAACGAACTACGCCTCGGCAAAACGAGAACAAAATTCCTTGAATAAGAAAACAAAACCAAACCCGGGTTATAATTTTGAACCTGTTATACTTGGGAAGTACCAGGAAGCTGTAATATGAAGTGGTAATGCACCTTTTCAGACAGTTTTCTCTGTTTTTACCCTTTCATATAGTAGCAAAGATTCACTTTTTCTTATACCCCGCTGTCCCTGCGGCCATACAACATTGGTTCTATGAATCTCCCTTACATGAGCACACTTTTATAACTTGTTCTTTGGGGGGTCGGAGTGGTTAAGAGGTATGTCGTTTGCCTCGAATTCTAGAGCTACCGGATTTCGAGGTGCCGTGTGCAAGCTGTGCACGTTAAAAAATCCCACGGCAGTTGGAAATCGTAAAGAGTAGGCCACAAGGCCGCTGCCCTGGCAAAATTTAAAATTAGAAACCTACCACCACAAAAATATTTATAGAATGTATGATTCCTATATATACACGGAGTTCGTACACTGTGCTGAGATCCTCCTTGTGTGATCTAAGGGAAGAGATCGGCGCACTGATGGAGTTGTCCGTATGCAATGAAGATAGTCCTTAAAAACCAAACTAAACCAAACTTGTTCTTAAGTCACATTACCTCGAAATCTCTCTTTCTGTCTTTCTCCCCAGCCAGTCTTCATTACACCCGGTAGTTCACGTGATTTTCCTGTTGTGCGTGTCTTGTATTAGTTCTGTTTTGTGTCGATTGTTTGTTAAACTGTTCTTTATCTTATCTAAAGATTGTTTAATCTTATCGCTTGGCGGCCTGTATTTTTACTGTAACCACTCCTGTGTTGATCTTCGTTAGTTGCATCGCTTAACTTCTCGTTGTCCCTCCTATTTTTAAAACTCGTCCGCCTTTATTCTCCGAAACATTGTATCTTAGGCAATGGCGGCTCTTGAATTTAGGCAGTAATACTAATGTGGTTAGAGAGAACACCTAAAATATGCATTTCATTCATTCACTTTACGGAGCATACAGTCACTATTATCGCTGGTCCCCTAGCTGGAAGTATGCACCATGTATTCACATGATCTTGCAGGAGTGGTTCTGTAGCAATCTGTTTTAGGTGAAGAAAAAAAATACATTTACTGTACTGTATATACAAATGAGAACGCTAATGACAGTCGCGCTGTAAATCTCAGAATATATTCAATGAAAATGTTTGTATAAGGATTGTTAATTACTAGCACTAAAAATAATACATTTAGACAACAGGAGAGAAATAAACTAGCCGCCCAATCCACAGGTCACAGACCAAAGCACAAAAGTCGTAGTAACGACTTCTGTTCGTTAACACGCAACAGTCTGAGCATTTTTTATTTTTATTTTTACTGGTATTCCCCACATTTTCATGTTATATGTTCTGTGAACACCTAGATTGCAGTGTATACATTCCTGGCGTGTATAATGTATTACACTCTGAATAAACGTTTGTTGTCGTATCAAGGACGTTAGCTTACCTTACTAACAGATGCTTTAGAAGAACTTGTCATGATAAATGTTCAGTTTAAACAATTTTTGAAAACTTGTAAAGATAAACATTTTCAATGATGGAACAATTTATGTTAATAAAAAAAAAGAAATAGTAATTATTTTGTTGAATTATAAGTAATTAAAGAAAATTTACTCTTCTTCTTCTTCTTCTTGCGATCGCATCTTTGATGATTACACCGTCAGTCATACGAGTTCTCATGATGAATTCGACTGTTGTTTTGAAGTTCCTCTTTAACTCCATATAGCTTTGAGTTTAGTGTTGAGTCATTGGGCCAGTATATCTTTCTTAACTGGTCATACAGAGGACAGTCCTGTAGAACATGCTCAGCAGTTTGTTCGTTTAATCCACATGTGCACAGTGGTGAAGCAGACAATCGTAGCTTGTGCATGTGTTTATTCAGTTTGTTATGCCCTGTCCTGAGTCGAAAAATAGTTATCTGTCTCTGCCGGTCGAGAGTGTGATAGTCGTCTTTGGGTTGGTTCTGTTCTCTTCTGATAGTCTGGATAGCTCTCTTTTTCTCAAAGTATGTGACTTCATTATCTTCTTGTTCACATTCTCCTCCCTTTTGCAAGTTTATCTGCCTTTTCATTTCCGGGTACACCACAATGAGATGGTACCCACTGAAGTATGGTTCTCTTTTTGGCAGCTACCTTGTTTAGTTCATTTCTCAGATGCGGGAGTTTACCACCCATGAGAGCTTGAGGACAGACAGTGCATCTGTGAGGATGACTACCTGGTGGCAGTCAGAGTTGGTGTTATAAATCATATTTGCAGCTTGCTCTAGAGCTTGAACCTCAGCTGTATAGTTGGAACAGTGTTTACCAGGTGGAATGTGCCTAGTCTCATAGTGGTTGTCAGGATATGCGATAACGATACCGGCACCTCCATTCCTAACAGCATTAGTTGCTGATCCATCTGTATAGGCATGTATCCATGATTGATCGGGATAGCTTTCTTGGATCATACTCAAAGTAGCAGTTCGTTTTTGCAGATCATTATACTCACATCCACTTGTGAGACCACTGACTGATGTATTAATTTGGAGGGCACTGCTGGCCTGCTCCCATGGTACAGGGTATAGGGTGGGCTTCAGTGGTGTTGTCTTCATGGATAGGTCTTCTTGATGCTGTCTTAATAAGTCTTTTCCCCCGATGCACAAAGCTGCTACGCTTTAGACGTCCCAATGCCAGATCATCTAGTCTTGCCTTCATTGGGTGCATTGGCATACTGTTGTACTTTTCTATCTGGATCATGGTTTTTTGTGTCTCTTCTATGGGACAATGTCTGTAATCCAGCAACCTTCTGCATCTCTGTTATTGGTGTAGTTTTCATGGCTCCTGTAATGAGCCTGAGAAAATTTACTCAAAACTACATCAACATAAAATATTCAAATGACGATATAACATTGATCTGGGTAACCATTCCAACGTCAAAAAAAAAAAACAAAAAAAAAAGAATCTTCACAACCCGTCAAAGGCAGGCGTCCAGCGTAGACCACAAGCTCTTGATCCACAGACTAGTATCAAGAGGATATCACACACTGGTATCACGAACTGAAATCACCAACTTGTACCACAAACTCGTATCGGTTATATTTATCTATGGACGTCAGAATAATGTCGGGCTACAGGTTTTTGGGGCCGCCTTACAGGTAGTTGAGTATTACTTTAATGATAATCCCACTATTATCTTGTTTATAGGTTACGAGAAATGTGTGGTTTCCAGTATTATAAAGTCGCAGTTTTCTTCCTGGTTAATTTCAGTAGATCATCAATACTTGGTCCACTCCTCGTTAATGAAATCCTATATTTCCTCGGCCCTGGCTAATCTGAAGGTGTCGTTTTTGACTCAATGAACACAGTGCTGGAGTCTGAAAATATGCTACATTATATGGGTCTTTTCGCCCACGCTCTGTAAGCTTTCTGTGAGGTGAGAGTCACCAATGAAAAACATAGTCTATTTTAATGTGACAGTGCCATCTTGAGATCGCTCGTTCTCGAGCGCTGGCGGCATCTTGTCCAGCCATATTGTCTCCATGGTTCACCCATCTGGTCAGCCATATTGTCTCTGTGGTTTAGTTCGTTTTCATTACGTTATCTTCAACCAGATTTATTTCAAGGCCATAATAAAGCCTACATATTAGTTGTGTTTTTGCTCTAGAAATAGTTGTGTAAATCTGTGTTTTCATACATTCTAGAGCAATAATCGCGTGTGGCGCAGATTATACGCGTAGCGCGCAGTAAGTTGAGGGGTTAGGCCAGGGCTTATAAAGGGGTAGCAAGCGGCGAATCTGGTCTATTGGTGAGAGCGCCGCCCAGAAGAGAACAGACGAGCTTAGACAGAGCCAAGCTTTTAAATGCCTTGAGCACACAGTCTATGAACACTGACTGGGTGTTTGTTTGATTGTTTGTTTGGTGTTCGGTTCTGTTCGGAAGAATTAAATGTTGATCTGCTAAGGCTTTGGGTTGCTTGAATTGTTAAGTCTGCTGCTGAGAGGGTTGCAAGCAACCAATAATTGCAACCCCTGTCAAACGATCCTTTATAAATTTTCTTAGTGCACGGGTCTTGGGTGTGAGGCCACACCTAGCCCCTGTCACAAGTGGCGGTCGCCGGCAGGATTTACAGACAGCACGCAGTGAAGCAACTCTTCAGCAATCAGAGCATCAACAGCCGAAACAGTAGAACAACCCAGTTCAGTGCAAGGCGAGGGACGGGATCATCCAGTTTGTCAAGATTTCTAGTCAACTCTACTAGCAACAAGATGGCGGCACGCAACACACGCGCTGCTAGTAGAACTGATAACGAAGATGTGGCTCGAGGCGGATGACCCTGTAGTAGGGCTGGATCGTCAACCAGAAACGAGTACAGTACATCGTGGTACCTACTCACAAGAGAGTGCGGTGCTTTGGGGAGCGCACGGGTCCCTACGGCCGAGGAATATGTCAGAGAGGTGAGAGCTGCCTGGAGAGTAGGGATGATGAGTAAAGAGGACCAGGCAGATGTTATCCTTGACAGTGTGACCCCAAGTGTCCGCAGGGAGCTGAGGATTCAGGCTGATGACGGTGACCCCGAAGCAATGCTACATTCTATTCTTAGGGTGTATGGGGAGCGTCAGAGCATCCCAGAAGTAATGGCCGCGTTCTACTCTACCCGGCAAGGTGCAAGGGAGTCTCTTTTGGGAATTCTCCCATCGCATTCACGAGGTGTTTGAAAGTGTTGTAAGGGCACAAAAGCAGAACAACGTCACTTCTTTGGCGCCATCCTTTCTTCGTGACCATTTGCTGCTTGTCTGAGAGATGACCTACTAAGAAATGCTTGCAAAGGAATGATCATCAAGGAGCCTACAGCATCGTTTCACGTCGGTGAAGGGTACTATGCCCTACGGTTTTTGGAGACTGAACCCACTTCTGGGGCTGGTGTTGCCAGTGTCGAAGCTGCTTTGGGGGCTGATGTTGCCAGTGTTGAAGTGGAAAGAACAGAGACTGTGTCAGATACGCATGTATTAAACGCAGAAGTAGAGCGGCTGAGAGCACAGGTGGCTCAATTAGAGGCTAAAATTGATGCGATGTCTCAGGAGCAGGGGAGACGTACCAGGACAGTTCGTTTGTTTTAGATGCAGAGAGAAACTAGGCCACGTACAGAATCGATGTCCACAGGCGTTAAACTAGACCCCTCTGTGGCTGGGAGTCAGGTTGCAGAAGGGGAGCAGAATGACTCAAAGATAAAGATGGTTGGTGTCGACCGGAGTGTGAGGTGCTTATTGCAGGGAAGAAAGTCAAAGGCGGCAGGGATGTAAGGGTAGCAGGAGGCAACCCAGGGTACCAGAGGAAGCCTAGGAAAATAAGATGCTTCAACTGTGGAGACCATTCGAACCACATGGCAGCCAAGTGTCCCCAGGGCCCGCTTCCTAAGCGATGTTTCCAATGTAAGTCCCCGGACCATTTGATATCGGTTTGTCCATCAAAGAGCGCCCTCTCTAGGCGTACCAACACATCTTAGATTGCCGTCACAGTGCAAGCCAAGAGATGGCCGTGGCAACTGTCACCATAAGGGCGCCCAGGAAAAGTGGTCGACATTTAGAGGAGACTCATCTAAAACTCGTTGAAGGACACGTCGTTTCCTGGCTACGAGGGGCGCACGTAAGAGCAGAGCCACCGTTGCAGAGTTTTGCAGCAGTCCAGAAAGAGAGATGTGACAAGCTGTCGTGTTCTACTCTACTACAGGTCGGAGAATTGGTGAAGAAGAGGATGCACAACGCTGAGAGATCCGAGATTCGCGATATGTGGTCAGAAGACGAGTACGTTGTAGTTCGTGCTCCCACAATGAAACAGGGGGGGGTCCATATATCATCCAACTACCAGACAGAGCGAGTCCGAGCATTAGAGTCACTGGCAACGAACTCAGACGTAGTGAAGACAAAGATGATTCACCAGACTTGATAGATACGACAATAGGCCTACCTGCAGATTTATTACAAGGCCTGAAGGTTGTTATTGCCGGGAGTTGTAGTGAGGATAAGCTCTCACTGCAGATAAAATAATTCTATGGCACGCGCCTCAAACAGCCTCTGACAACCAAGTCCAGCTCCCGGCCTTCACGTGTGGCTCAATTTGAGCCCGGCGGAACTGTTTCCACTGACGGGAGAAGGGGCAAAGGCGAGCGACTGGCGCCTTAAAACCAGCAGCTTCGGGCAGATAGGGCTCGTGATCCTTGGTTGGTAGCTTATCTAAGAGAAGGAACTCTGAATTCAAACCACCGTTGCCTTGCGGGAATATCCATTTGTGGAATTGGCTTCGGGAGTAAACCCTGAAGATAAATCCGGAGTCGGAGTCCCTAAGGCAGTCTAATGTCGAATCGACATGATTCTGGCAACTCCTGCGACATGGCTGGTACCAAACTGTATCGGCTACTGCCGTTCCTTTGGATCTACCGGCTGTGTGGAGAGGGGGAACATGCTGCATGGGCAACAGCTTGATCTCCATATAACTGTGCCCAAGCTCGCGCCCTGGAGAGGACACTCCAGCTTCACCCTATAGGTGTCGGCAAAACACGGGAAGTAGCAGTTACCGGGTATAAGCCTTTTGCCCAATTGGCGTAGGGCATGGCGCCAGGGGCTACTTCCGACAGTGGGAGAGGTTCTAGGATCTCACTGGACAGCTACCGCCCGCTTCAAACTGGGCAGCCCCCAGTCAATAAGGTGTTGTCCCGCCACTGTCTGCTTTCCCCATTGGGTGCATGGGGATTAGGGTCAAACCCGAACTGCGGACAGAAAATTTTGCACCAAGCAATTATCGAAAAAATAGAAATAAGCAAACTCTCAGATTGGGATGCTGGAACGTCCTGACTATGTTGACTGGACTATCTGAAAACCTACAGGATGTAAACGATGTAAGGAAGACAGCCATAATTAATGATGAGCTTAAACGACTTCAGGTGGATATAGCTGCACTTCAGGAAACGCGCCTGGCAGGCTCTGGAACGGTGAGCGAGAAGGACTACACATTTTATTGGCAAGGGAAAGATCTTAATAAAGCTAGAGAACACGGAGTAGGTTTTGCGGTCAAAAAATCGCTAACTAACATGGTTGAACCAGGCGAGAATGGATCAGAACGCCTGTTAACGCTCCGCCTGCAAACTAGCACAGGTCCCATCACCCTTGTCAGTGTGTATGCTCCTACTCTGTACTCTGCCTCAGAAGCTAAAGATGAGTTCTACGAGAATCTAGCAGCAGTAAGTAATCAAAAGCATACCTAGGCAAGAACAGCTTGTTCTCCTTGGTGACTTTAACGCTAGAGTGGGTGCCGATAATGTTTCATGGCCTTCATGTCTGGGCAGGTTTGGTATTGGCAAGATGAATGAAAATGGACAACGGCTCTTAGAGTTGTGCGTCCACCATGATCTCTGCGTGACCAACACCTACTTTGAGACAAAACCCCAGCATAAGGTGTCATGGAGACACCCACGATCCAAGCAATGGCACCAACTTGACCTGATTCTCGTCAGAAGGCCACTCCTCAGGTCTGTGCTCTCCACGCGCTCGTACCATAGTGCAGACTGTGACACAGATCACTCCTTGGTTTGCTGCAAAATCAGAGCACAACCAAGAAAACTCTATCGTGTCAGACATGAAGGGAAACCACGCATTGATACCAGCAAGATGTCAGACCCTTTCATGATCGCTCAATTCACTGCGACCTTCAAGAAAGTGCTCAGTAGCCCTCAGCATGGTGATACTATTACAGAGAACTGGGAGCATCTACGGAACACCATTCAAAGTACTGCACTTGCCACCTTTGGTAAGAAAACAGCAAAGTCAAATGACTGGTTTGACGTTTCATCAGATGTGATGGCACCTGTTATTGAAGCTAAGCGCAGTGCTATGAATGAATACAAACGTTCACCGAGTGCCAGAACCCTACAGATCCTGAGGGCTACGAGAAGCAAAGTTCAACAAACTGCTCGACGCTGTGCAAATGACTATTGGCTCCAGTTCAGTGAGAGCATCCAGATCGCAGCGCAAACAGGCAACATTAGACAAATGTATGACGGTATAAAGAAAGCACTTGGCCCCCATAAAAGTAAGACGGCACCGCTAAAAACCATCAGCGGAGAGAAGCTAACCGATAAGGGTAAGCAGATGGAGAGGTGGGTCGAGCACTACTCTGAGCTTTACGCTAGAGACAATACTGTTACGCCTGCAGCCCTTGATGCTGTCAATAGTCTGCCAACTATGGAGGAGCTGGATGCCGAACCAACAGAGGAACTCAGTAAGGCCATTGATAGCTTGGCCTCTGGCAAAGCACCAGGCAGTGATGGGATTCCTCCTGATTTAATCAAATGCTGTAAGAGCACCCTATTACATCCCCTGCATAGGATGCTGTGCCAGTGCTGGGAAGAGACAACTATTCCTCAAGACATGCGAGATGCCAAGATTGTAACACTGTATAAAAATAAAGGAGACAGAAGTGATTGCAATAACTACAGAGGCATCTCTCTTCTTAGTATTGTTGGTAAGGTTTTGCCAAAGTCATCTTAATGCGACTACACAAGTTAGCTGAGCGCATATATCCAGAGGCACAGTGTGGATTCCGAGCTGGCAGATCAACAACAGACATGATCTTCTCTCTCCGCCAGCTTCAGGAAAAATCATCAGAGCAGAAAAGACCATTATATATCGCCTTTATAGACCTCACAAAAGCATTCGACCTGGTTAGTATGGGGATGGACTCCTTTAAAATCTGAAAATAGGTTGCCCTTCTAAAATGTGGAAATGATAAAGTCATTCCTGACGACATCTGCAAAAATCAGAAGGGTCACTACAAGAGACTTGTTGTTCGCTGATGATGCTGCAGTCGTCACTCAAAGCCAACAGGAGCTTCAGAGCTTGATGAATCGCTTCACTAAAGCATGCAAGGACTTTGGCCTCACAATAAGTCTAAAGAAAACGAATGTGCTGAGTCAGGATGTGGGTGCTGCACCAGTTATCACTATCGATAACTATGAATTGGCAGTGGTGCACCACTTCACATACCTAGGGTCTACCATCAATGACAAACTCTCACTGGATACAGAAATCGACAGCCGCATTGGCAAAGCTGCAGCTACCTTTGCCCGCCTCACATCGCGTGTTTGGGGAAACTCTAAACTCACAATGAAGACCAAAGCTGCGGTATATAATGCCTGCGTCACCAGCACACTCCTATATGGCAGCGAGACCTGGACGACCTATGCTAAGCAAGAAAGAAGGCTCAATACCTTCCATTTGCGGTGTCTACGCCGTGGAAAGATAAAGTGACAAATGTCGAGGTGTTGTCACGTGCTGGCCTTCAAAGTATGTATACGCTGCTTAGACAGCGCAGACTTCGCTGGCTTGGCCATGTTCGCCGCATGGAAGATGGTCGCATCCCAAAAGATATCTTCTACGGACAATTAGCAGATGGCAAGAGAACAGTTGGGCGACCACAGCTGAGGTTCAAAGATGTGTGCAAGAGAGATATGAGGGCACTGGACATGGATCAAGCAACATGGGAGGATGAAGCTGCCGATCGCACAAAGTGGCGATGCTATTTACGGCACCACCTCAGATTGGGCGAAGAGAGGCTCACACAAGAAGCAGAGGTGAGGAGAAAACGTCGAAAGGAGCACCAGGAAAATAAGCAGTTGAGGGCTGTCACCTCAGGGGCGCATTCCCATAGTCAGTTATGACTGAAGGGGCTATTATTATTATTATTATTAGGCCTACCTGAAGCACCAGCTTTGCCAGAGGAGACAGGCCCTAGGGAGGACGAAAATGATTTAACGCCCGAACCAGGCTGGTATGCCCTGCAGCCGATAGAAGGTCCTGCCCCGAGACGTTCTGAGAGAATACGACTGAAGCGCATAGCTTAGTGCAGTTGTCGGGACGACAACAAAATCAGGCGGGGAATATGTGACAGTGCCATCTTGCGATCGGTCGTTCTCGGCGCTGGCGGCATCTTGTCAGCCATATTGTCTCCGTGGTTCACCCATCTGGTCAGCCATATTGTCTCTGTGGTTTAGTGCCTGTTCACCCCGTTATCTTCAAGCAGATTTATTACAAGGCCATAATAAAGCCTACATATTAGTTGTGTTTTTGCTCTAGAAATAGTTGTGTAAATCTGTGTTTTCATGCATTCTAGAGCAATAATAGCGTGTGGCGCAGATTAATACGCGTAGCGCGCAGTAAGTTGAGTGGTTAGGCCAGGGCTTATAAAAGGGGTAGCAAGCGGCGAAACTGGTCTATTTTTGAGAGAGCCGCCCAGAAGAGAACAGACGAGCTTAGACAGAGCCAAGCTGTAAATGCCTTGAGCACACAGTCTATGAACACTGACTGGGTGTTTGTTTGATTGTTTGTTTGGTGTTCGGTTCTGTTCGGTAGAATTAAATGTTGATCTGCGTAAGGCTTTGGGTTGCTTGAATTGTTAGGTCTGCTGCTGAGAGGGTTGCAAGCAACCAATAATTGCAACCCCTGTCAAACGATCCTTTATAAATTTTCTTAGTGCACGGGTCTTGGGTGTGAGGCACACCTAGCCCCTGTCACATTAATATATCTAGGAAAGACCAAGCAAATTTAACCGTTTGACTTAAGTATTTATCTTCTCTCCCTCCCTCCCTCTCTCTCTCTGTCTCTCTCTCTCTGTCTCTGTCTCTCTGTCACTCCCGTGAAATTTCTCATGACGCAGATAATTTCAAACGCCTACCATATAAGTATTGTCTTAGACTCAGCTTCATTATCAGATCAATGTATGACTTTGTGATGATGTCACCATGATACAACGTTAAAATATCTCCAAAATTAACGATGAAATGTAGGGTTAAAAATAATGCGTAAGATACTAGGAGACATGCTCGCCCATGCCAGCCCTTCCCACTGCCATTTAAAACTAACGAGTTAGAAGTGCAGACGAAACGTTTACCCTTTGTAGACGGGAGAGAACGGAGGACACAAAAAAGGAAAAATATGACTGAACACGTGTTTGAAGTTCGAACGGCAAAAAGACGCAAGTGGGGGTGAAAGGAGAAAAATTCACGTCCCCTAGTTGACATAAAGTAAGGAAATGGACAAGGAAAGGACATTAGCTCTTGATCGAGACAGTCATTTCTTGGACGTGTTTCGATACTTGGTCTTTATTTGAATGCCGCGGCAAAACACATGAGGGAAGGTTCTCGAACAAATTTCAAAATTTAAACTTGAGAAAAAATATGTTTTTTCTTAATAATAGAGTTATGAAAATAAAACCTAGCTAGTTTGATAGCCCATCTTGAGCAGAGAAATAATATGCTTTCATTTACCCAACAGACGGATAGATCATAAAGAAGATATTGACAAAAGACTGTATTGTTCATATCATACAAGCGAATGCACTGTTAACCCATGTCACTAAAAGTTACCAAAATCTTTGCCTTGAGTCTGCAAACGCAAAAATCGAGCTGTAATTAAAGAGAGGAATGTGGTGGAGAATTGTAGCTAAAAATAACTTAGGCAGCAGATTCGTGTAGGAAATACATGTAAAACCAAGTGTGTTTTTATGAAAAAACAAGTAGAGACAGACGGACTAACAGACCGTAATACATACTTGACTGAGATTTGACTGAAGTGACTTTTGGTTGGCAATTTGAAAGTTAGGGGGAAGTCGGCGATTGGTCAACGCATTTTATAGTAGCGGGATAGAGAGGTGAAAGTTTGCCATTCGACATAAGTCTGTTCAGAGACGCAGTTTGAATCCATGGTGGTGATGATTCCCTAAGAATATAACTATATAGTGGGACGCCATCATACGGCCAGCAGCTCAGCTGAGTTTTGCTAGTAAATTTAACTGTGTTCTCAATTCTGAATTCTGGTAAGAATGAACAATATTTATTCTGTATATTTTAATAATTCGAGTGATTGATACTGCCATATCATAAAAATGATTACGACAAGTAAGTGTTCGCTCTAGATCCCCAGCCCTAGATCAGGGTCTAGAGACATACATACAAAGAAAATATATAGGAACGCCTAAATGAAACTATGAAAAAGGATCTAGTGTTGAGATCAGTGGAACATATCACCTATCTTATTTAATAGCAGGAAGCTATTGAACATATCTCAGATGTAATGTAGTCTTGGGGAACTGATACTATGTGAAACCAACTTGGTAAGATGTGCTGTGTGGTCAGAGAGATCTGACTCAGTCTATGTGGTGTTGTTGTTGTGTAGTGTTGTGTGCATAAGTGGTTCAGAAAGTAGAGTTCTGACACATGACCAATACTTTTGTTTCAGAACTGTGAGTTTCTATTTGGCACCAAAGCGGTGTCAAATGCTGTAGTAATATATACAAGTGTGGACCAGAGCAGTCTATCATTGTGTCAGAGCAGCCGTATATTGCCCCTAGCACGGAGAGGTGGGGCTACAAGACTTTTGTACAGGATCGACGCAGGCGAGATAAGTTATATCTGGCCTGCTGGACTTTCACCAACGAAATTTTCAACTAATTTATCCCTAATTCACCATGAAATAAAGCCATGACATTGGGGAAATTAAACTATATATATATATTTATCCCTTAAGTCAACGAACAATGTTTGGCAGTCATAGACTGGGAGTGATTACACCACCCCAACAGCATATCTAGTAATAAGTTCTCCTGTGACTATCTTAATATAATTATTATTAACCAGTCATTTGAAATAATTAAGTACACATTTTCCATTTTATTATGTCATATGATTTTGCATTCCATATATGACTCCATAATATTTCTTATGTTCTGACCAACTAAACATTTGGTTCAGAACAAAATAAATTTATCAAAAGATTTAACTTTAAAAACTAAAATAGTCTGAGTTAGTTCAGTGTGTTGTAAATTTTATTAATATTATTAGACTTCTTAAATATCTGTGTGTGTGTAATTTACAACAACACATTACATATCAGTACCCTAGATTTTTAACGTAGCCACATTCATTAGTAAAAAAGATATGTGTGAGGTCGTAAGTGGTAGCAAGAAGGGCCTTCTGTAATTCACATCTACATTTATCTCAGGAGCCTTCACAGCTGACCTCATACATCACACTAGGTGACATCAACCATACAATACCATCAAAATCCACTACATATATTGGGGTCTTGTCCAGGGATAATTAGCTTATCAGTAATATTAGGATCTCCTGGTGGGAGAATTAAATCAGGGGAACAAATTGTTAAAATTAAAAGTGTCCCTTAAAATTGAAAGTGAAAATAAAAGTTGGTGAATCTTCACAGCCAGTGGTAATTAATTAGTTAACTGGCTAATTAGAATTACCTTAGTCTATAGTAATTGGAATTACTTTAGTTGTTTATTGGTTGGATTTTTACCCTGATCATTGTTATTTTGTGTGATGGCTGAGCTAGCAAAGTTCAGATCAGCTGCTGTGCTAACGGCGAAGGATATGGGAATGGATGGTCAGGCTGTAACTCAGTATGTAACTGCTGAATGTGACAAGTATATTGAAAGGGAAGATAGGAAGGTAGCTGAAAAGAGGTTACAAATTGAGGCTGATAGAGAACTTAAGAGGCTGCAGATTGAGGCTGACAAAGAGGCAAAGGCATTAGAGGCAGAAGAAAAACGACAGCAAAGGGAAGCAGAAGATAAAAAGGCCGAAAGTGAAGCAGAAGATAAAGAGGCCGAAAGGGAGGCAGAAGATAGAAGGTTGCAAATGGAGCACGAATTACGACTAAGGGAGCTGGAGTTACAAGGCCAGGCTCCTGAAAATGGTGCCAGCCCTTTTGCCTCAGATGCTGCAGCTAGTCAGGGTGCCTCAAACTCAGCTATGGGGTTTCATTTAGACCATTTTGTTGAAAAAGACGATGACATCGAGGGGTACCTCAGTCGTTTTGAATTATTAGCTACTACATATGGGTTAGAGAGAGAGGGGTGGAATTTTAAAGTTATCACAGGGACTGAGAGGTACTTCTTATGAAGTCTTCGCAAAAATGAACAGAGAAGACCAAGACAATTATGACATGTTAAAGCAGGCTTTGTTATTGAGGTACGAAAAAAAAAATGGTGAATTTTATCGTAAGAAATTTAGAAATGCCAAACTGTTGTCTGGGGAGACATACCACCAATTCTCTGCCAGACTGGAAACCTATTTGGAGAAATGGATTGCTCTGGGGAAGACCCAAGATCTTAAAGAGATGATCATGATAGAGCAATTGAGAGAGTCCATGGCTCCAGACATGAGAAAATTTCTCATGGAACAAGGTGCAGAGAAGTTGGGGGAGATTTTAAATGTCGCTGAGAGGTATCAGGCAGCCCAGGCAGAGGTAAGTGGCTCTAAAAAGAAGCACATAGAAACTTTTAAAGCTCCACAGCCATTTAATAAATTTGAAAATAGAGAACAGGGTAATAAAGGCAGGACAAACTTTGAACGGCCAAGAAATGACTATCGAGACAGAAACTCACAGTTCAATGACCAAAAATACGATGAAAGAAAACCGTTTAACCAAGGAAAAAGATGGTGCAAATGGTGCAAGAAAGATAACCATAACACCGAATTTTGTAGAAGGAAACCTTCAAACATTGCTGCAATGAAGTCGGGGACTCAAAGATTAAAGGTTAATCCTAAGGGACAGCAGGAACCTTATCACCCCCCAGTTTGTGAGGATGTTATGTGTAATGGGGTCACCATAAGGTGCCTTTATGATACAGGTTTGGATTATGATTCAGTTGTGAAGTCTAGCCTAGTGGACCCAAGTCAGTATACCACAGAAACAGTGGAAATACAAGGGGCGACTAAGGATATACCACTCATGACACTTCCCATCGCAAGGATAACGGTGAAAACTCGCTATGTGGAAGGAGAAATCAGAGCAGCAGTGATAGATGAACCAATCTACCCTCTGATATTGGGGTGTAGATACGTCTTCTTGGGGAATCCCGAGAGACCTGTGATCATGGCGACAGTGCAGACCAGGTCACAGAAAAAGGAGGAAGAAGGTGAACCTATAAATGCTCATCCAGAGGAGATGAGGAAGGCGCAGGCTGAGGATAGGACACTCAAGCCATGTTTTAAAAAATTGCCCAAATGCCACACACCTCCAAGCAAGGGGGAATATTTTATGAAGAACAAACTATTATACAGGAAGGCCGGAACTGGAACAAATGGTCACAACCAGCTGGTTCTTCCCACTTCATATAGGGATAAAGTGATGGAACTCGGGCATGCGATTCCCTTCAGTGGTCACATGGGGATCAGCGCCACAGGACAGCGTATAGCTTGTCATTACTTCTGGCCAGGGATAACGGAGGATATAAAAAGATATGTCAAATCCTGTCCAGAATGTCAAAGGGTAGCTCCAAAGCACTGGACTGCTCCTGCAACTCTAGGGGAAATGCCCATAGTGGGAACACCTTTTGAGAGGGTTGCAGTGGATATTGTGGGACCTCTCACTCGGACCAAGAGGAGGAACAGTTACATCCTTACTCTGGTGGACACTTGTTCTATGTGGGGAGAGGCGGTAGCCCTGCCATCAATTGATTCAAAACATGTAGCAGAGGCACTACTTACAATATTCACAAGATTAGGATTCCCGCATCAAATCTTGACTGATAATGGCTCTCAGTTCAAGGGGAAACTAACGGAAGAAGTTTTTAAGCTATTTCAAGCCAGACACTTTCATTGTAGTCCGTACCATCCGCAAGGGAACGGCCAGGTAGAGAGGTTTAATGGGACTCTCATTTCTATCCTGAGGAAGCTGGCACACGAAAAACCGGATCTGTGGGATCAATTCCTGCCCGCCGCATTGTTTGCGTATCGGGAGGTACCACATAGTTCAACCGGGATGGCTCCCGCAACTCTGCTATTTGGGAGGCCAATAAAAGGTCCATTAGAAGCACTATTAAGGACCTGGACAGATGAGAAGGCAGAAGAGACTGTTACCTCATCTTATCAATACGTGAACGAACTGACCACTCGTCTGAAAGCTGGATGGAAACTGGCAAATGATAATTTGAGACAAGCCAGGAAGAAACATGCAGCATATTTTAATAGGAAGGCAAAGGACAGAGAACTAGCTGTGGGAGAGAAGGTGCTTCTTCTACTACTCGGCAGCCAGAATAAATTACAAATTGGATGGCAAGGTCCATATACGGTTCTAGAGAAGGTGTCTAGAACAAACTATAAAATTGACAAAAAGGGGAAGGAGAAAGTTTATCATGTAAACCTTTTAAAGAAGTATCTGGACAGACCACTCCTGGAAAGCACCCCCTTACTGACCTTGGCTATCGCAACTCAAATGCAAAAGGAACCACTCACCTCGCATGAATACCCATTACATCCTTGTGAAACAGCCGCACAGGTAAAAGTCAGTAAGCACCTGACTAAAAATCAGAGGGAGAGAGTTCAACAGGTTCTGGAGGAACATACAGATGTATTAACAGATAAACCAGGACATACAAATTTGCTACAGTATGACATGAAACTGGTAGACTCAAACCCAATCAGTATGAGAGCCTATTCTATTCCGTTCGCGAAGGAGAAGGCATTGAAGGAAGAAATAGATTATTTGTTGAAGGAGGGGATTATTTCACACAGTGAATCATCTTTTAGCTCCAGTGTCGTTTTGTTGAGAAAACCGTCTGGGGAACACAGACTGTGCATAGATTACAGGAAACTGAATGCTGTCACAGAAGGACAAGTGGATCCATTACCAGACACAAAACAGTTATTTGCCAGATTAAACAAGGCAAAATACTTTTCAAAGGTGGATCTTAGTAAAGGCTGTTACCAGATTCCAGTGAAGCCTGAAGTGAGACCTTATTTAGCGTTTAGCACATCGGAAGGACATTATGAATTCAACATGCTACCATTCGGATTGAAAAATGCTCCGAGTGTATTTTCAAGGATGATGCGAAAATTGTTGGATCCCCTGAATAACCCATGTATCACGAATTTCATGGATGATATTCTCGTCGCCACAGAGACATTTGAAGAAACGTATTGACGCTCTAAAAATGTTATTTGATAGGCTTAGGGAGGCGAACTTAACTGCTAGGCCAACAAAATGTTGTATTGGATGCAAAGAGTTGGAATTCTTGGGACACACTGTATATCAGGGTAACATGACCCCTGATCCCAAGAAATTGGAAAAACTGCAGAGAGCACCTAGACCACAAACAAAAAAGGACGTGCGATCATTCGTGTCATTATGCGGATTTTATCAAAAATATATCAAAAATTTTAACTCCATTTGTGCTCCTCTGACTGATCTGACTCGCAAGGGACTTCCAGATAAAATTATTTGGACTGCGCAATGTGAATTAGCTTTCCAAGAGTTAAAGGAAAAACTCACTAGCAAGCCTATTCTCAAATTGCCTGATTTGACACAGGACTTTGTGGTGAGAACAGATGCAAGTAATGTAGGCCTCGGGGCGGCCTTGTTGCAGAGGTCATCTTCATCAGAGGGGGAGCTGAACCCAGTCGCTTATGCAAGCCGCAAATTGAATAAAGCGGAACAAGGATATTCTACAAGCGAAAAGGAATGTTTAGCGTTAATCTGGGCAATAAAGAAGTTCCAAATCTATCTGTATGGTAGGACTTTTGTGGTCCAGACGGATCATCAGCCCCTCGTATTCTCATCTCAGGCTAAGCATGAAAATGCAAGATTGTTGAGGTGGTCTTTATTACTGCAACCTTATCAGTTTATTATCGAATATATCCCAGGGTCATTGAATGTCGGTGCAGATTTCCTCAGTCGGCATCCCTGTGATCAAGATTAGAGTAGTGGTAGGCGTGAGGAGAGATTTTATCTATGTGTATCACTGGTTTTGGAACTTGCTGTAGTGCATGTTCTCAGGTGGGGACATGTGTGATGATGTCACCATGATACAACGCTAAAATATCTGCAAAATTAACGATGAAATGTAGGGTTAAAAATAATGCGTAAGATACTAGGAGACATGCTCGCCCATGCCAGCCCTTCCCACCGCCATTTAAAACTAACGAGTTAGAAGTGCAGACGAAACGTTTACCCTTTGTAGACGGGAGAGAACGGAGGACACAAAACAGGAAAAATATGACTGAACACGTGTTTGAAATTCGAACGGCAAAAAGACGCAAGTGGGGGTGAAAGGAGAAAAATTCACGTCCCCTAGTTGACATAAAGTAAGGAAATGGACAAGAAAAGGACATTAGCTCTTGATCGAGACAGTCATTTCTTGGACGTGTTTCGATACTTGGTCTTTATTTGAATGCTGCGGCAAAACACATGAGGGAAGGTTCTCGAACAAATTTCAAAATTTAAACTTGAGAAAAATATGTTTTTTCTTAATAATAGAGTTATGAAAATAAAACCTAGCTAGTTTGATAGCCCATCTTGAGCAGAGAAATAATATGCTTTCATTTATACAGACGGATAGATAATAAAGAAGATATTGACAAAAGACTGTATTGTTCATATCATACAAGCGAATGCACTGTTAACCCATGTCACTAAAAGTTACCAAAATCTTGGCCTTGAGTCTGCAAACGCAAAAATCGAGCTGTAATTAAAGAGAGGGAATGTGGTGGAGAATTGTAGCTAAAAATAACTTAGGCAGCAGATTCGTGTAGGAAGTACATGTAAAACCAAGTGTGTTTTTATGAAAAAACAAGTAGAGACAGACGGACTGTCACAAAATTAACCGTGATACAACGTTAAAATATCTCCAATGATACAACGTAGGGATAAAAACTAATGCGTAAGCTGCTAGAATACATGATCGCCCACGCCGCGGGTCATCACCCGCCATGGAAATAAAATTGTTAGACGAGACGGCAAAACGGAACGGGATGAGAACGGAGATCAAAAGGAAAAAATCTGACTGAACGCGTGCTTGAAACTAACAAGGCTGTGGTGAAGTGGGATGTTATAAATATTTATAGGGGACTTAGTGTACTGACTGAGATCAGCTGTGAAGGTATATATATCTAATAAGAGTAGTGTATTATATATAACCTTACTTGCTGGCACATATGTATACCTCAGTCAGAATTATTCTGGAATAGTGTGATGACTACGTTATATGTCTAGGGTATGTGTATGATGAAGTGTAAGTCATAACAACAACAGACAGATAAA
>JAMPIV010006414.1:0-109415 GCA_024509875.1 Oreohelix idahoensis
GCAAAGTGTTTACAATCATTAAATATAGGCAGATTTATCTCAAGTTTTGAAAAACCACGCTCAGTATTTTTCTTTATTTATATCTTTTATTTATATTAATTCTGTCCGATTGACACAGTGATTAGAGCGCTGGTCTAACGTCAGAGGTTGCCGGGTTTGATTCATGGTATCGACATGCTTCAGGTGTACCCAGCTGTTAAATGGGTACCTGGGCTTTGCACTTGAGTTAGGGAAAGAAAAGGCAGCGAGGAAGAACGAAATTTGGTTACCCATTTCTTGAAGCTGGACCTAGTTATTTGTGAAGTCTCTAACACTTATTCCCCTACAAGCAGTAGTTTTGCTATGAGACTACCTTGACCTTTTATTTTTGGTTTGGTTTTAAGGACTATCTTCATTGTACACTGTCTACTGCCATGTATGTAGGTTACACAATGAGATCTCAGCACAGTGCACCAACATTCATGTATTGTATAAATATTTTTAAATATTTTTGTGGTGGGTAAGTGTTACATGACAGTTTTCGCCTATATTATAGATTGTTTAAATGTGTTGTCTAGTTTGGGAACGTTATTTTGGAGATTCTTTGATCAAAGGGGAGTTACTCACTATATACTTTGGTTGAAGTCAGAAGTAGTTGTTATTCTACTTGTCTTTTAAACCAAGCGGTCTAATTTTTAGGACCGAAGTCTTATTACCTGACCATATATGGCTCGAGTGGTCAGCTTTTCCTGGAATATTTCAGTTCGCCCACCTGAGCTTTACTCGGGGGGACTTGCGTTTTACAACGCATGCGCAAGATTTCTGGGTGCGTTAAGAGGACATTTTTGTTCGAGAGTCGAGCTGAGTTTTCCAGGCTGTTAAGACGTTTTGCGTCTTCGATATGGCTATATGTGTTCGGGGAAAGAAAGTCCTCTTTGTGACCAAGATGTCGAAGATTTTCCCCATGTTGAATTCTAAGCGCCTAGGATGGCGAGTGTGTTTTTTGATGTTTATTCGTGAAGGGATGTCAAGGTAAAACCAAACCTTTTTCTCTGTTCCCAAAATTGTAGATAACATTGTTACTAGCTTAATGACTTTTCCCTGGGTGGAAAGAGTCTTTTGAGAATTATAGAAATGGAGCTCACTTGTTATACTGACATTATATGTATTGGGTTAGAGAAAGCCCAGAGAACGTTGTATACGTTGGAACACGCTATTCCGGCGGTGTCGTTTTGAACAAGGACTGACATACCTTGTTTGCTGAAGGAAAACCACAGAGGCCATTGTATTTTTGGGGCCCGCTGATTTGCAGCCTGCTGTATTCCAGAAACGTACCTGACTGGGTCAGTCAGAAGATATCTAGGAGAAACTAGAGAGTAACATTATATGTTAGAAGCCCGCCAAGGGGCGGTGAAATTTGGCCAGAGAACAACCTGACTTAATGGTGTCAGAATAGAGTTGAACTAAGCTCATGTATTTGAAGACCCGCTCACCATGCAGGGGTAATTTTTGTGCAGCTGTACTAAAGAGATATAGATTGATGTCAGCACTATGATACGTACAAACCTGCTTATGATTCATTTTATACCAACTGCATTGAACACTATTATTATGCTTGTGATGTCCTGAGTCTTGTAAACCAATGACCGTGTATCCATTGTCGGCGTAACCTGTTGTCGTAATAAAGTGTAGAACAACGTCGCAGATGTTACAACACTCCATGTCTTGCTACATCGTAGTGCGAGTGTTTTGTACTGTAGATGACTGTTTCTACGAGCCTATTCACACCCATTCACACTCTCTGATGTCTACTCACGCACACACCTTTAGTCGGCCATCAGTGTAAGCCCGACGTTAGCCGATGGTGGCGTATGTTTACACACCAATCCAACAGATCGTGCAACATGTATGATAGCAAGATAGATACCCCGCTGCAACATTTATGGTGACCCGAATTGAGCAGTAACAGTAGGTTTCTAATTTTTAAATTTGGCCAGGGCAGCAGCCTTATGGCCTACTCTTTTCAATGTCCAACTGTCGTGTGATTTTCAATGTCCAACTGTCGTGTGATTTTCAATGTCCAACTGTCGTGTGATTTTCAATGTCCATCTGTCGTGTCGTGTGATTTTCAATGTGGTCAACTTGCACACGGGACCTCCTATGTTTTTGCCCTTATCAGAGAAGGTAGGCACCCGATCTCATTATCAAGGACATCAGGGGGGAGTATGACGTCATTTGGACCACTGGTTCTGAAAAAAAACAAATTGTCCCATAAATTATATTCCCTCTACTGGGAATCATGCCCAGTACAAGGCCAGCTCAAACCGACGGTGCAACACGTGCATTTGCACGGGGGGCGGCAAGCTTTTGGGGGGAAGTAAAAAAATTTTTTTAACTTATTTTTACAATCCCGCCAAATATGATGCCTTTGTACATCCCTGGGAGAATGTTTTCTTGTGGCCAGAGATCACGTGATATACACTGTCTCGGGAATCCCAGTCAGATCAGTAAGCAGTTTCCAACAATTCTTAATATGATGCAGCTTATTCAATTTAACCAATGACAATCTCGCGTGAACCCAGATTAGCCAATCATAGGCTACTTAAGTACTGATTTTTTTATCGACCGTTCTATGTTGGTGGTTCGAATGTTTCACTTGTTTTCGAGTGTGTATTCAAGGAAGTTGATTTTGCTCAGTGTTAGTGTGCTATGTGTTACAGAGATAAATAAGTTTTTTTAAACGTTTTATGGAAATTAGTACAGTGCTTCATCGTCCTTTCATTACTAAATAATACATTTTATTGTAGGGTTTATTTAAAACAGTTTTAATATTCAAATAGATATAATGTCCGATAAAAGAAAAAAAACTAGCAGGTGCCGAATATCGGAAACGGAAACAGGAAAAAGAACGCGATATTCAAAAACATAGTGGGGCTTTACATAAATATCTAAAAACTGAAACAGCTAATGTAGGACAGAAGAAAATAAGTAAATGTACCGAAACAAATGATTCTGAGCTCGTGCAAAAACTTCTAACTCGGACCCCAGTAACGTAGATATTACTAACCATGTCGAAAATGATACTGATTTGACCGTTTCCAATTCCAGAGATGAACTTGAGAGGTACACTGATCCGGCAAGATGGAATCCTTCTTTAAGCGATACTGAAAGACTGGAAATCGTAAAAAAAGGGCCTGCCAGAGAGACCAAAAAATGATTTCGTTTTCCGCGCAGCTCTAATGGTCGGAAATTTTCACTAAATTTTTACACTAGGGAGCTAAGCAATGGAGAACATATTAATCGATCATTGTTAGTGTATTCAAAAGAAAAAGATTCTGTATTTTGTTTCTGCTGTAAGTTGTTTTCCTGTAATAAAATGTCACTTACTACTGATGGCTATAATGATTGGGGTCATATGTGTGTGTATCTTAATGAACACGAAAAATCTAAAAACCACTTGGAATCCCATACAAAGTGGATTGAATTATCGTCCAGGCTTAAATCAATACAGATAATTGATTCAATGCAACAAAAGTTATTAAATTAAGAAGTTCGACACTGGCGGAGCATAATAGAACGCCTAATTGCTATTGTCCACTTCTTGAGCCAACAATGCTTGCCATTTCGTGGAACAACTGATGACCTTAAAAAATTATATGACCCTAATAACAATGGACATTTTTTAAAGCTTGTTGAACTGATTGCCAGATTTGATAGTGCTATGTGTGAACATTTAATGAGAGTAGCTCGTGGATCGACCCAACATTACCTTGGAAAAAACATTCAAAATGAATTAATTGCTCTTCTCTCTGGAACCATAAAAAAGAAATAATTTATATGGTGGAGAAAGCTAAATATTATAGCATAGTTGCAGACTGTACTCCCGATGTAAGTCTCATTAAACAATTAACACTAATTGTAAGATTTGTTAATACGAATCCAGATGATATCAACATTCATGAGCATTTTCTTGGTTTCGTTGCTGTTGAAGCCACTACAGGCTCAGCGTTAACCGAATGCATTCCAAGAAAATTGTCAGACATGGATATTCCAATCGCAAACTTGCGTGGCCAGGGGTATGACAATGGATCAAATATGAAAGGAAAACATTCAGGAGTTCAACAACGTATTAGGGACTTGAACCCGAGAGCTTTTTATATCCCTTGCTGTTCTCATTCTCTCAGCTTGGTGGTCAATAATGCAGCGATGTCATCTAGAGAAGGGGGTTTATATTTTGAAACGGTTCAGAAAATAAAATGTATATGTTTTTTTTCAGCGTCAACACTGCATTGGGGAATCCTTAAGAAACATATTACAACTCTAACGCCCAAGCCACTAAGTACAAACTCGCTGGGAATCTAGACTCGAGGCTATACGTCCTTTAAGATATTATATTGAGGAATTTTATGATGCATTGATAGAAATTGCTGATGACGAGTCAGTAGACAACATGGCGAGAAATGAAGCTGAAAACCCTTGACCTAAAACTCAGAGATTATAAATTGTTATGTTGTCTGGTTATATGGCACTATGTTTTAAACGAAATTAATGTTGCTAGTAAACTGTTGCAAAGCATAAAAATGGAATTGACTAGTGCCATAACAACTTTGAGAAATGTTCTCCAAAGCCTTAAGAATCTCAGAAATGATGAATCATTTCAAAATTTTCTTCTTCATGCTACAACATTAGCTGAGAAAGTTGAAACTGATCCTGATTTGATACCAACGTTTGAATGTACAAGCGTGCGTCGGCAGAAAAAGCAACACAACTATGAAGCAAAAGATGAACCTATTTTGGATCCCAAAACTAAATTCAAAATTGAATTTTTCTTTTTTATTATTGATGTTGCAACCAATTCTATTGAAGAAAGGTTCGAGCAATTGGAACATCACAGTTAACATTTTTCCTTTTTATATAACATCCCTAAATTGAAATCTGAGACGACAAATGAGCTCTTAAACAAATGTAAAAATCTAGATGGCGTTTTAACACATCAAGAAAATAGAGACATTGATGCCATTGAGCTATGTGTTGAACTGAAAGTATCCAAATTAGTACCAGAAAATACACCGCCAACTGAAGTTCTTCGTTATATTATTGAAAATAATATTGCTCCTAATGACGCTATAGCCTTAAGAATATTACTAACTTTGCCTGTAACGGTAGCAAGTGGTGAGCGTAGTTTTTCAATACTGAAGCTTATTAAAAATTATTTACGCTCAACAATGGCCGAAACTAGATTGGAAGGACTTCCATGATTTCAATTGAACATGTAATCGGTCAAAAATTAGACTACGCAGACCTTATTTCTGATTTTGCAAATATGAAAGCAAGAAAAGTGTCTTTTTAAGCAGTAGATACTTCAAACAATATCAATTCAAATAATGTGAAAATAGTGCTAAAAACTATAACAAGTACATACTATAGTTAAGTGTTTGTAACTCAACAGTTCATTATTCCATATGAGAAGAGCATCCCCTATATGTAAGTAATGTAACTACATTTATTTCATACAATTGTCTCTAATAAAGTCAATGGTTCATTTTATGACTATACAGTATTTTCATCAATACATTATTATTAATGGTACTATTTAAAATTAGGCTAATGGTCATGAAATTAATGTTGAAGCTTGTTTAACATAATGGTTTTTAAAATTTCAAACATTAATTTGAGGTTGGGCTGGGGCAGCAAGATGTGGTATTGCAAGGGGCGGTAAAATTCCTAGGGCCGGCCCTGGACATATGTGAAAGAGAAATGGAGACAGAAATGAAAGAGAAAAAGAAGCCATGGAAAGATCTGTAGCTGATGGCACAGGACAAGAGACCGGGCACAAATGTGTTGAAGACCAGTGCTCCATGGAGAGCTCAGAGTTAATGATGGTGCATACGATTTAAAAAAAAAAAACGAACGTAGGTACAAACATGCACTTACAAATGTAGATTATCAGCTCACAGAAGACATGTACCCAACAGTTAGGTAGCAAGAAACAAAGTATGAGTATTAAAACAGAAAAAAATAATAATAACAGCACTTCACATAACCAAAGACAGCAATTCTAAGTGACACGTTCTATCTTGCCTTAAGAAGGAAATTGCACAAAGCCACTTTATCAGCTACATCTAAATCCTGTTTTCATTAGCACTGGGCAGTCTGTGTAGTGAAATTGACAGAGATACAACGGTAAAATCCCTCCAAAGATAACATGTAAGGATAAAAACATAATGCGTAGGCTGCTGATAGTACATGATCGCCCAGACCGCGGGTCATCACCCTCCATAAAAATTGACTTGCTAGACAGGAGGGGAACGGCGGATAAAAAGCAAAAAAATATGACTGGAAAGATTGCGTGAGACTAGAAAGGCTAAGGAGACGCAATTGGGGGGGAAACGGAGAAAAGTCACGTTTCCCAAGTTGACATAAAGTAAGGAACTCGACAGAAGGGACCTTGGATATGTTACGCCACAGTCATTTATTGGTCGCTTTTGCGATACCAAGCCTTTGATTTGAATTCAGCGGCAGAACGCAGATGTTTGGAATATTACAAAAATTAAAAAAGTAACTTTTTCGTAATATTAATGTTAGGAATATAAAAATTAGCTGGCCGGATGGCCCATTCTGAGCAGTGAACTAATATGTTCTTAATTTTACAGACGGATAGATAATATTGAAGATAATGACAAAAGACAGTGTTGTTCACATCAGCGACAGACTGTATTGAATAAAAAGTGTCGCTATTTGCACAAAAAAACACGACCTTGAGACGCAGGTGTTCAGATCTACTTAGTAGGGAGGCGAAGGGACATTGGTGGGAGCTGTGTCTAAATATAACTTTTAACGACAAAATTTTGGAGGGGAGAGAAAGGTTGGTTCAAAAATCAAGTACGTTTTTGAAAAAAACAAGTAGAGACGGACAGACTAACAGATAAACATCCATACTTGACTGAAGCATGACTGAAATGACTTTAGGGTAGGAAATTTGAATTTGAAATAAACCTAGGCAGTGATTGGCCACAGACAATCATTTTATCGGCGCTCAGACGCGCAAGTGGGGCCATTCCTCAATAGTTGTTCGATGATAGATACAGTATTTTAAAGTGTGGTGATTTCCAAATGAAAGAAAGTGAAATAAGTTCAGGGACGCCATACTATAGCCAGCAGCTCAGCTGAGTTTTGCTAGCATTTCTGTGTTCTTTATTCATAATCTGGTAAGATTGAAATTATTTCTTTGTATATTTTGAATATTGTTTAATGTTCGAGTGATTTGATACTGCCATATCATAATCTAGCCTTACAAACAAGTAGGGATTTGCTCTAGACCCCCCGCCCAAGTCAGGGTCTAGGGGCCAACAATATACATAAACTCCAGCAAGGGTTAGGAAAGACAGATCACGTGTTGAGAATAATGAAACATATTACCTATCCACTTTTAGGGAAGGAAACTAATAAATATTTTTCAGAATCTATAGTCTGGGAGGACCTATCTGATGTAAAACCACCATGGTAAATGTGCTGTTTGGTCAGAGAGATCTGACCTGTCTGTATGATGTGGTTGTTGTGTCCGTGTTGTGTCCAGACGTGGGTAGAGAATAGAATTTTGACACATAGCCAATACTTTGATTGCAGAGCTGTGAGTTTCAGTTGTCAACAAGGCGGTGTCCATTCAGTTGGTGATTTTACTCGAGTGTATCTGTGCAGTACGTTGTGACAGAGACCACTATTATTGCCCGCCAGCACGGAGAGGTGGGACCACCAGATTTCAGCACCAGAGCTACATATGCAAGTTGAGTGAGCCTCTGGTCTGCTGGAAGTTCACCAACGCCTTTTAGTTACTAATACCCCATAAAATTCCTGTAATTTACTGGACACTGTGTAGTCAATATAGACAGGTGTGATGAGGCCACCCCAACAGCACAAGCATTAACAATCCTCCCAAGTAGATGACTACTAGAACATTTTAATAAAACTAACTAGTCTAGTACTTATATATGTACACTCTTGCATTTATTATGTAACATTCCATGCATTTCTTTCATAATTTTTAAATCCTTTTTTTTTTTTAAAAAGTTCTGGTCAACATAAAACTTGATCCAGAACAAATAAATGTAATATAATTCTATCAAAAATTTTACACTCTTGAGTTAGTTCAGTGTATTATAATATTTGTTAAATATTATTAGTCTGCTTAAATATCTGTGGGTGTATCCATAACTATCACACCACATTACATATCATTACCCTAGACATTTTACATAGCTACATTCATTAAGAAAAAAAATTGAGTGTGAGGTCGTAGTGGTAGCAAGAAAGGCCTTCTGACAATTCACAACTACATTTTATCTCAGGAGCCTTCACAGCTGGCCTCATACATTACATTTAGTAATATCACCATCATACAATACCATCAAACCCACTACATACATTGGGGTCTTGTCCAGGGATAATTAGCCCAACAGTAATATTAGGATCTCCTGGTTGGAGAAATAAAATTAGGAAAAAAAAAAAAATTGTGAAATTCCCTTTAAAATTAAAAGTGTCCCTGCAGATAAAAGTTGGTGAATCTTCACAGCCAGTGATAATTAATTAGTTAACTGGTTAGTTAGAATTAGTTAGACTATAGTCATAAGAAGTACTTAGTGTATTTACTGGTTAGAGATTTAGCTTGTATACTATTATATTGTCTGAAAAGTATAGCGGAGCTAGCAAAATTCCGATCAGCTGCTGTGCTGACCGCAAAGGAGATGGGAATGGATGGTCGGATTTTAATTCAATATGTAACGGCTGAATGTGATAAATATATTGAAAGGGAAGATAGAAAGGTAGCTGAAGAGAAGAGGTTACAAATTGAGGCTGATAGAGAAATTAAGAGGCTGCAGATTGAGGCAGAAGAAAAACGACAGCAAAGGGAGGCAGAAAAAAAACGACAGCAAAGGGAGGCAGAAGAAAAACGACAGCAAAGGGAGGCAGAAGAAAAAAGGTTGACTGCCGAAAGGGAGGCAGAAGATAGAAGGTTGCAGAGGGAGCACGAATTACGACTAAGGGAGCTGGAATTACAAGGCCCGGCTCCTGAAAATGGTGCCAGCCCTTTTGCCTCAGATGCTACGCCCAGTCTGGGAGCCTCAAACTCAGCTATGGGGTTTCATTTAGACCATTTTGTTGAAAAAGACGATGACATAGAGGGGTACCTAGGACGTTTTGAGTTATTAGCTACTACATATGGGTTAGAGAGAGAGAGGTGGAGTTTAAAGCTATCACAGGGATTGAGAGGTACTTCTTATGAAGTATTTGCCAAAATGAACAGGGAAGACCAAGACAATTATGACATGTTAAAGCAGGCTTTGTTATTAAGGTACGAGAAGAATGATGAATTTTATCGTAAGAAATTTAGAAATGCCAAACTGTTGTCTGGGGAGACATACCACCAATTCTCTGCTAGACTAGAAACCTATTTGGAGAAATGGACGGCTCTGGGGAAGACCCAAGATCTTAAAGAAATGATCATGATTGAGCAATTGAGAGAGTCCATGGCTCCAGACATGAGAAAATTTCTCATGGAACAAGGTGCAGAGAAGTTGGGGGAAATTTTAAATGTTGCTGAGAGGTATCAGGCAGCTCAGGCAGAGGTAAGTGGTGCTAAAAAGAAGCACATAGACAATTTTAAAGCTCCACAGCAATTTAATAAATTTGATAATAGAGAGCAGGGAAATAAAGGTAGGACAAACTTTGAGCGGCCAAGAAATGACTATCGCGACAGAAACTCACAGTTCAATGACCAAAAGTTCAATGAAAGAAAACCGTTGAACCAAGGAAAAAGATGGTGTAAATGGTGCAAGAAGGATAACCATAACACCGAATTTTGTAGAAGGAAACCTTCAAACATTGCTGCAATGAAGTCGGGGACGCGAAGATTAAAGGTTAATCCTAATGGACAACAGGAACCTTATCACCCCCAGTTTGTGAGGATGTTATTTGTAATGGGGTCACCATAAGGTGCCTTTATGATACAGGTTTGGATTATGATTCAGTTGTGAAGTCTAGCCTAGTGGACCCAAGTCAGTATACCACAGAAACAGTGGAAATACAAGGGGCGACTAAGAACATACCACTCATGACACTTCCCATCGCAAGGATAACGGTGAAAACTCGCTATGTGGAGGGAGAAATCAGAGCAGCAGTGATAGATGAACCAATCTACCCTCTGATATTGGGGTGTAGATACGTCTTCTTGGGGAATCCCGAGAAACCTGTGATCATTGCGACAGTGCAGACCAGGTCACAGAAGAAGGAGGAAGAAGGTGAACCTATAAATGCTCATCCAGAGGAGATGAGGAAGGCGCAGGCTGAGGATAGGACACTCAAGCCCTGTTTTAAAAAATTGCCCAAATGCCACACACCTCCGAGCAAGGGGGAATATTTCATGAAGAACAAACTCTTATACAGGAAGGCCGGAACTGGAACAAATGGTCACAACCAGCTGGTTCTTCCCACTTCATATAGAGATAAAGTGATGGAACTCGGGCATGCGATTCTCTTCAGTGGTCACATGGGGATCAGCGCCACAGGACAGCGTATAGCTTGTCATTACTTCTGGCCAGGGATAACGGAGGATATAAAAAGATATGTCAAATCCTGCCCAGAATGTCAAAGGGTAGCTCCAAAGCACTGGACTGCTCCTGCAACTCTAGGGGAAATGCCCATAGTGGGAACACCTTTTGAGAGGGTTGCAGTGGATATTGTAGGACCTCTCACTCGGACCAAGAGGAGGAACAGTTACATCCTTACTCTGGTGGACACTTGTTCTATGTGGGGAGAGGCGGTAGCCCTGCCATCAATTGATTCAAAACATGTAGCAGAGGCACTACTTACAATATTTACCCGATTAGGATTCCCGCATCAAATCTTGACGGATAATGGTTCTCAGTTCAAGGGGAAACTAACGGAAGAAGTTTTTAAGCTATTTCAAGCCAGACACTTTCATTGTAGTCCGTACCATCCACAAGGGAACGGCCAGGTAGAGAGGTTCAACGGGACTCTCATTTCTATCCTGAGAAAGCTGGCACACGAAAAACCGGATCTGTGGGATCAATTCCTGCCCGCCGCATTGTTTGCGTACCGGGAAGTACCACATAGTTCAACCGGGATGGCTCCCGCAACTCTGCTATTTGGGAGGCCAATAAAAGGTCCATTAGAAGCTCTATTAAGGACCTGGACAGATGAGAAGGCGGAAGAGACTGTTACCTCATCGTATCAATACGTGAACGAACTGACCACTCGTTTGAAAGCTGGATGGAAACTGGCAAATGATAATTTGAAGCAAGCCAGGAAGAAACATGCAGCATATTTTAATAGGAAGGCAAAGGACAGGGAACTGGCAGTCGGAGAGAAGGTGCTGCTTCTACTACCCGGAAGCCAGAATAAATTACAAATTGGTTGGCAAGGTCCATATACGGTTCTAGAGAAGGTGTCTAGAACAAACTATAAAATTGACAAAAAGGGGAAGGAGAAAGTTTATCATGTAAACCTGTTAAAGAAGTATCTGGACAGACCACTCCAGGAAAGCACCCCCTTATTGACCTTGGCTATTGCAACCCAGATGCAAAAAGAACCACTCACCTCACATGAATACCCATTACATCCTTGTGAAACCGCAGCACAGGTAAAAGTCAGTAAGCACCTGACTAAAAACCAGAGGGAGAGAGTTCAACAGGTTCTGGAGGAACATACAGATGTATTAACAGATAAACCAGGCCATACAAATTTGCTACAGTATGACATGAAACTGGTAGACTCAAACCCAATCTGTATGAGAGCCTATTCTATTCCGTTCGCGAAGGAGAAGGCATTGAAGGAAGAAATAGAGTATTTGTTGAAGGAGGGGATTATTTCGCACAGTGAATCATCTTTTAGTTCTAGTGTCGTTTTGTTGAGAAAACCGTCTGGGGAACACAGACTGTGCATAGATTACAGGAAACTGAATGCTGTCACAGAAGGACAAGTGGATCCATTACCAGACACAAAACAGTTATTTGCCAGACTGAACAAGGCAAAATACTTTTCAAAGGTGGATCTTAGTAAAGGCTATTACCAGATCCCAGTGAAGCCTGAAGTGAGACCTTATTTGGCTTTTAGCACTTCGGATGGACGTTATGAATTCAATATGCTACCATTCGGACTGAAAAATGCTCCGAGTGTGTTTTCAAGGATGATGCGCAAATTGTTGGATCCCCTGAATAACCCATGTATCACGAATTTCATGGATGATATTCTCGTCGCCAAAGAGACATTTGAAGAACACATTGAAGCTCTGGAGATGTTGTTTGATAGACTTCGGGAGGCGAACTTAACTGCTAGGCCAACAAAATGTTGTATTGGATGCAAAGAGTTGGAATTCTTGGGACACACTGTATATCAGGGTAATATGACCCCTGATTCTAAGAACTTGGAAAAACTGCAGAGAGCACCTAGGCCGCAAACAAAAAAGGACGTGCGATCATTTGTGTCGTTATGCGGATTTTATCAGAAATACATCAAGAATTTTAACGCTATTTGTGCTCCTCTGACTGATCTGACTCGCAAGGGACTTCCAGATAAAATTATTTGGACTGCCCAATGTGAACTAGCGTTCCAAGAGTTAAAGGAAAAACTCACTAGCAAGCCTATTCTCAAACTGCCTGATTTGACACAGGACTTTGTCTTAAGAACCGATGCAAGTAATGTAGGACTAGGAGGGGCTTTGTTGCAAAGATCATCTTCACCTGATGGGGAACTGAAACCAGTCGCTTATGCAAGCCGTAAATTGAATAAGGCGGAACAAGGATACTCCACAAGCGAAAAAGAATGTTTAGCGTTAATCTGGGCAATAAAGAAGTTTCAAATCTATCTGTATGGTAGGACTTTTGTGGTGGAGACGGACCATCAGCCTCTCGTATTCTTATCTCAGGCTAAGCATGAAAACGCAAGATTGCTGAGGTGCTCTTTATTGCTTCAACCTTATCAGTTTAGTATCCAATATATCCCAGGCAAATTGAATGTCGGTGCAGATTTCCTCAGTCGGCACCCCTGTGATCAAAATTAGAGTAATGGCAGACGTGCGGAGTAATTTTACCTATGTGTATCGCTGGTTTTGGAACTTGCCATAGGCATGTTTTCAAGTGGGGAGATGTGTAGTGAAATTGACAGAGATACAACGGTAAAATACCTCCAAAGATAACATGTAAGGATAAAAACATAATGCGTAGGCTGCTGATAGTACATGATCGCCCAGACCGCGGGTCATCACCCTCCATAAAAAATTGACTTGCTAGACAGGAGGGGAACGGCGGATAAAAAGGAAAAAAATATGACTGGAAAGATTGCGTGAGACTAGAAAGGCTAAGGAGACGCAATTGGGGGGGAAACGGAGAAAAGTCACGTTTCCCAAGTTGACATAAAGTAAGGAACTCGACAGAAGGGACCTTGGATATGTTACGCCACAGTCATTTATTGGTCGCTTTTGCGATACCAAGCCTTTGATTTGAATTCAGCGGCAGAACGCAGATGTTTGGAATATTACAAAAATTAAAAAGTAACTTTTTCGTAATATTAATGTTAGGAATATAAAAATTAGCTGGCCGGATGGCCCATTCTGAGCAGTGAACTAATATGTTCTTAATTTTACAGACGGATAGATAATATTGAAGATAATGACAAAAGACAGTGTTGTTCACATCAGCGACAGACTGTATTGAATAAAAAGTGTCGCTATTTGCACAAAAAAACACGACCTTGAGACGCAGGTGTTCAAATCTACTTAGTAGGGAAGCGAAGGGACATTGGTGGGAGCTGTGTCTAAATATAACTTTTAACGACAAAATTTTGGAGGGGAGAGAAAGGTTGGTTCAAAAATCAAGTACGTTTTTGAAAAAAAACAAGTAGAGACGGACAGACTAACAGATAAACATCCATACTTGACTGAAGCATGACTGAAATGACTTTAGGGTAGGAAATTTGAATTTGAAATAAACCTAGGCAGTGATTGGCCACAGACAATCATTTTATCGGCGCTCAGACGCGCAAGTGGGGCCATTCCTCAATAGTTGTTCGATGATAGACACAGTATTTTAAAGTGTGGTGATTTCCAAATGAAAGAAAGTGAAATAAGTTCAGGGACGCCATACTATAGCCAGCAGCTCAGCTGAGTTTTGCTAGCATTTCTGTGTTCTTTATTCATAATCTGGTAAGATTGAAATTATTTCTTTGTATATTTTGAATATTGTTTAATGTTCGAGTGATTTGATACTGCCATATCATAATCTAGCCTTACAAACAAGTAGGGATTTGCTCTAGACCCCCCGCCCAAGTCAGGGTCTAGGGACCAACAATATACATAAACTCCAGCAAGGGTTAGGAAAGACAGATCAAGTGTTGAGAATAATGAAACATATTACCTATCCACTTTTAGGGAAGGAAACTAATAAATATTTTTCAGAATCTATAGTCTGGGAGGACCTATCTGATGTAAAACCACCATGGTAAATGTGCTGTTTGGTCAGAGAGATCTGACCTGTCTGTATGATGTGGTTGTTGTGTCCGTGTTGTGTCCAGACGTGGGTAGAGAATAGAATTTTGACACATAGCCAATACTTTGATTGCAGAGCTGTGAGTTTCAGTTGTCAACAAGGCGGTGTCCATTCAGTTGGTGATTTTACTCGAGTGTATCTGTGCAGTACGTTGTGACAGAGACCACTATTATTGCCCGCCAGCACGGAGAGGTGGGACCACCAGATTTCAGCACCAGAGCTACATATGCAAGTTGAGTGAGCCTCTGGTCTGCTGGAAGTTCACCAACGCCTTTTAGTTACTAATACCCCATAAAATTCCTGCAATTTACTGGACACTGTGTAGTCAATATAGACAGGTGTGATGAGTCCACCCCAACAGCACAAGCATTAACAATCCTCCCAAGTAGATGACTACTAGAACATTTTAATAAAACTAACTAGTCTAGTACTTATATATGTACACTCTTGCATTTATTATGTAACATTCCATGCATTTCTTTCATAATTTTTAAATCCTTTTTTTTTTTTAAAAAGTTCTGGTCAACATAAAACTTGATCCAGAACAAATAAATGTAATATAATTCTATCAAAAATTTTACACTCTTGAGTTAGTTCAGTGTATTATAATATTTGTTAAATATTATTAGTCTGCTTAAATATCTGTGGGTGTATCCATAACTATCACACCACATTACATATCATTACCCTAGACATTTTACATAGCTACATTCATTAAGAAAAAAAAATTGAGTGTGAGGTCGTAGTGGTAGCAAGAAAGGCCTTCTGACAATTCACAACTACATTTTATCTCAGGAGCCTTCACAGCTGGCCTCATACATTACATTTAGTAATATCACCATCATACAATACCATCAAACCTACTACAGTCTGCACAAAAGCCTGACAAATGTTCTTTAGAAGTAATATTAACTTACCCCTGTGTAGTTCCCCCGGGGAGTCTCTGAAGGGACAAAGAAAGAACAGAACTAGTGTTTCCTCAGGTATTTTGTAAGAGACAACTAATATGAGGTTGTGTATGGGGCTGGCAACCTCATCATGTGAAACAAAATGCTATGTCGTACAAGACACCTAATATGAGGTTGTGTATGGCACTGGCAACTCATCGTGTGAAACAAATTGCTGTGTCGCACAAGACAACTAATATGAGGTTGTGTATGGGGCTCGCAACTTCATCGTGTGAAACAAATTGCTATGTCGTACAAGACAACTAATATGAGGTTGTGTATGGGGCTCGCAACCTCATCGTGTGAAACAAATTGCTATGTCGTACAAGACAACTAATATGAGGTTGTGTATGGCACTGGCAACTAATCGTGTGAAACAAATTGCTATGTCGTACAAGACAACTAATATGAGGTTGTGTATGGGGCTCGCAACCTCATCGTGTGAAACAAATTGCTATGTCGTACAAGACAACTAATATGAGGTTGTGTATGGCACTGGCAACTCATCGTGTGAAACAAATTGCTATGTCGTACAAGACAACTAATATGAGGTTGTGTATGGGGCTCGCAACCTCATCGTGTGAAACAAATTGCTATGTCGTACAAGACAACTAATATGAGGTTGTGTATGGGGCTCGCAACCTCATCGTGTGAGACAAATTGCTATGTCGTACAAGACAACTAATATGAGGTTGTGTATGGGGCTCGCAATCTCATCGTGTGAAACAAATTGCTATGTCGTACAAGACAACTAATATGAGGTTGTGTATGGCACTGGCAACCTCATCGTGTGAAACAAATTGCTATGTCGTACAAGACAACTAATATGAGGTCGTGTATGGCGCCGGCAACCTCATCCTGTGAAACAAATTGCAACAGAAACCACAGCTGAATGTTTCTGTGAAGGCTTCCTGAAAGTGAGCCAGCTACAGTTGTGGCCCATAATGTGCAAACAATGGTGATTTCTTTCGTGATATCACATTTATTCTTTTCAAATGCCATTAACACTGTCCCCTATACCCAAAATCTTCTAGTCATAATCCACTTCGCAGCTTTTAAAAAAAAAATGTGCTTATTATTGCTTTTGACAATAGAATTACTGCCCCTTCTCTTCTTTGATCCTTAGCTGCCGACTGTCAAAGCAGTGGTGGCGCCTTGTAGGGCAGCAACAAACTGCTTCCACTTTGCTAGGTCGGTGGCCATCCCCCGTGCAGTGCCCCAACTCTGGTTCATTCTGTGCATCTCGGCCTCCATAGTTCTCTGCTAAGGTGTTTTGGTCGGCCTTTAGGGGCCCATATCATAGTTGTTCTTGTGATGGCATCAGGGTCTCTTCTGAGGATGTGGCCAACACAACTCCAGCGTCGGCCAGCTATGATGGTGTACATGTCCTTTTGGTTGCTCCGAGTAAGCAGTTCTTGGTTGGTGATGGTATTCGACCAAAAGATTCAGAGAATTTACCTTAGGCAGATTGCGTGGAAAGAGGACAATTTCGACATTTCCTTCTCTGTTACTCTCCAGCATTCCGCCCCACAGAGAAGCACAGAAAGTACACAGCTCTCATTTAATCTTAATTGGTGTTTGCGCTGTACTGACAGGACTTCCAAACTACTGCTCGCTCAGGTATGCCATAAAAAGCAACTAATATGAGGTTGTGCATGGGACAGGCAACACCATCATGTAAAACAGATTGTTACAGAAACCACCACTGTAAGCACATGTGAATGCTTTGTGCCAGCTTCCTGCAAGGGGGCTAGGTACTGTGGTGGCTCCGTGCTCTGTGTGAAGAGGAAAGGAAAATTATGATGATTGTCTTTGACATAGTCCAAGTCACTTCTGTGTATATGTCACGAGAGGGTGGATTATTATTTGTTGAAATTATAAATATCCTGGACACAAAGTTTCATCAGGTGATACCAGGATAGTGCCAGATAAGAGACTGGTCTATAAGAAATACCCCCTTCTCTGAAAAGAGTAAGGGTGTATAGAAGACATCAAAGGTAAGATCAAGCTGTATAAGTTTCTAGGTATGATGATAGTGTATTATCCTAGATTCCTATGTGCTCCTCTCAAGATCCTCCTCTGTTTATATTATTAGCTCTGCTAGGGGTATTAACTAAACTATCTACCAACAATAACTGTAACTTAACTTACATAATTCAAGTAAGTCTTTTGGTAAATATTTACAATTTATTTTATACAAATCTTCTTTTCTTTGTGAAAACCTTTCACTGAACACAAAATTTAATTACAACATTAAATGAATAAAATCTCTTGTAAAATGTCAAAAGTATCTAAAGTCTCTAACTTTGTAGAAATTTCTTCTCTCTTGGTTGAACTCCCTCTGGTTGTAGAATATTTATATCTTAAGAACCATCTTCTTACACCGTTATGGGATGATTGTCTATACTGGCTATAACTATGCCCAAATAGAGGTCATCATTAAAAATTACTGTCTGTAATAGTGGTTTTAATGGGATATTCTGAACAGTAGCCTTGTTTGGCTACTTATCTGGTGAATTGAAGCCGGTCACCCTTCTGACACGGAAGGAAAAATCACATGAGCTTCCTCCAGGCAGTGGATACTGGGTGGCTGTCCCTACTAACAACAAGGGCGCTTGCACCACTAGTTCCTTTCAGTAGTGGCTGATTCTTTAAGGTGTACTTGGATGACATGATATAACCTGAAACAATTTTGATTAACCACTATATTGTCTATCACTATCCCCCTATTACAGATGTAGGGGATGAGAGACAGTTTTCAGACAATGTGCAATTAGACGCACAGGGCATAACACTCAGTAATAACACAATCTAGTTCACTGTGAATATATCTTTCTTCAATTCCTTGGTTATAGCTATCTGTCCATGATTCGCCTCCATACGTTTATTAGGTCTTGTGTAACATACTAAGTAATATATTAACCAATACAGTAAAGTAATTCCTTTCATCCTTTCCTATGTTCCTGGTGTGTGGTCCATTCCTTCAAGAAATAATTCTTCAAATACTTTTCAAAACTATAGACACACTTTCGCTACAATTCTCGAATTATTTGAATATATAATGGCATTGTTTTGCCTCCAGAAATTACACAGTAGTTCAAAACACATCTACACACTTTCTAACGCACAATTGAATTAGTTAATAGAAATACACACACACACACACTATATATATATATATATATATATATATATATATATATATATATATATATATATATATATATATATATATGTATATATATATATATATATATATATACATTCTCTCTTACCCTCAAGTACATACAGTCGAGCTGTTAATGGTCATGCAGTCTGCTCTCAGATGCAGAAGGCAAAGAAGTCATCACTGACAGAACTGCCGCTATCGCTGTATTTGAAATTATTATGGCCTGCTTTCCATTTAGGCCACGTCCTATATATATAGCCAAGGCCGAACGACAGAGGGGGCTTACTGCTAAAATGTGTTTGCTTTCCGAAAATGTAATCATAATCTGTCTAGGTGTGCAAATCTTGAAAACTAAGATTTCAATTATCTTCCTTATTCCTGGAGCGATTTCCTTTATCTTAGGCTTAAAATACTCCCAGGATTATTCTTTTCCTTTCTAACTAATCGTCTTTTTATTTCCTAAGTCCATTTTATTCTATGCGTAGCCTAAACAGCAAAATTATGAACTAACCTGATGTCTCGATGCATTCTACTCGAGATTTCTCCATTACTATATCACTTCCCGTGGAAATCTTTGTACAGACGTGTACAGCAACATTCCTATTATTGCATTAGTGACCTCTTCCAGGTGGTACTTCGCTCATAAGGTTGTATTTAAATTCCATATCCAACTGGTTCACACAGATATGGACTGGCCATCTTGACTGCCTAATGTTTTTAGTAAACACGGTATGACGGGGCGTTTTAATTGGTTCGTCTTGCATTCTTTCTTTAGAAAGTATGGCGTATCGTTTGGTCAGAATGACGTGTTGTGAATCAGAATTCACGACAGTGTAAAATTTGACATTTCAAAGTCATGTCATCATATAAAAAATCAAATGGTCACGTCTTCATATAAAAAATCAAATGGTCACGTCTTCATACAAAAAACCAAATGGTCACGCCGTAATATAAAAAATCAAATGGTCACGTCTTCATATAAAAAAATCAAATGGCCACGTCTTCATATAAAAAATCAAATGGTCACGTCTTCATACAAAAAACCAAATGGTCACGTCTTCATATAAAGAAATCAAATGGTCACGTCTTCGTTTAAAAAATCAATTGGTCAAAGTCACGTCTTCATATAAAAAAAATCAGTCACTTTTTGTATATAAGAAATGAAACTGTCAAAGTCAACACTTTTGTATATAACAAATTAAATTGTCAACATCACTTCTATATATAACAAATTAAAGTGTCAGAGTCACCTCTGTACAAAACAAAGTAAAGTGTCAAAGTAACTTTTGTATATAACTTTTTAAACTATCAAAGTCATGTCTTTATATAGTAAATCAAGTGTCAGTCTTTATATAGTAAACCAAATGATAAAAGTCATTTTTGTGTATAACAAATTCTGCCAAAGTCACTTTTGAATATAACAGTTGAAACAGTCTAAGTCACTTTTGTATATAACAAATCAAATTGTAACAAATCATACAGAAAGTTATACGTGAGCATTCTGACTATATAATTAACAGGATGACGAGAGCTCTGATGAGCTCGATCCTTCCGCTGGTGACACAGGTAGGGAAGAGAAGAAAGGCAAAGGTCTACACCGATGTCCCAGAAAAGTGAACCTGGCCACTGATCCTGTTACCGACCCTGAAACTGTGGCACAGCTCGAAGCCGTTCTCAGGTATGTGCTTAAAATTTAAAAAAAAACAAGAAGTCATCGTTTGTTGTTTGTTATCATTAAAGATAGGAAATTTAGATGTGCCTCCTACAACTTAAAAATGTTGGCTAGAACACACATTGAGGAAACCTGTTGATATCATTACAAGTCCATATCACAGAATCAGAACACCAGAAAACCAAAATATTTAGTTTACAAAGGTTTTTTTTTGCCGCAATTTTGGGCGACTTTTGAAAATGGAAAAAGTCTGATTTCTGAAACATGACTGTCCCCAAGCATTTCAGATTCTGGTATACGGACCTGTACAAGAAAATGTTTGATCTGGAATCTCCAGAGTATACACAAGGAGAAGAGAAATGGAGGCAGTCATGACAGGGATAAACAAGACATGGAATGACCTTAAACAGATGGCACAGGACGACAAGGCTTGGGATAGATTCTTGAAGGCTTGGGATGGATTCTTGAAGGCTTGGGATGGATTCTTGAAGGCTTGTGCTTCGTAGGGAGTTGAATGGCAATATCAGATGTTTGGTCTTCTATGAAAAAAAAAGGACTGAAATCTGCTACTTATGTAAGTAACTAGAGCATGGACCATAACTGGCTTATCTAAATCACTGGTAGGCAATAGGTTGATCTTGATCTACTGGTAGATTCCAAGGCATGATGTGGTAGATATCTAGATGACAGAGGGGAGGAAATAGAATGTTTAATCTGGGTAAATTTTGGAATAGCCATCTCCCACCGGCACTTAATAGCATGGTGTCACGAGGTTTAAAGGCACTTTCACAGCATTCCAAATGAAAACCCTCAAGTTAGCTTAAAAAATTCACTTTATTTGTAAACTGTATAAGATAGAAAGTGGCCTTGTCTTTGAAGTGAAGTTTAAGTTAACTTTTGGTAAAATATTTAGTTTTAATTTTCCACAGCTCTGATGATGGGATTGTTGGAAACAGATTGTGCTGGCAGATATAAAATTTAAGCAGGCTGTATTTATTCCAAATTCCAGATAACTCTGGAGCTTTAAAACAGACATGATTTTATCTTTAGATAGTAGATTTTTAGAGAGCTCAATATCGATAAAGTGGATCCCTACCACACCTGGGTTGTCTACCCCTGATCTAAATTATTAATATCTACATGTGATTGAAATAGTGAAGATGGCTCACGCTTGTTTTGGATGGACAATGTGATAGAGTATGCCTTTGCACTTGATATGAAAATGCTGTTGAAATTTATATCGTTTAGTTACCCCATAGAAGTGCCATCGTCTCCTTTGATGCTCGTACGCCACCTGAGCCAGCAGCTTTTCCATCATTGAAGAAAAAACGTGATGACTTTCATTATTTCTTCCTTACAATAAACACCTTTTCTACTGGCTGGATAGTTGGAGTATCTTGTAGAGCTAGCTTGGTTAGAATTTTCTTAGAATGTTCCATCCATATCTTCATTTTCTCTGTTATATTGCTAAGCAATTTTTCATTCTTGTCATTGATAAGGCTCAATGCTTGTATTTTCCCTGGTAGCTTCTGAGTGCTGTGTTTGTATTTCCCTGGTAGCTTCTCAGTGCTGTGTTTGTATTTCCCTGGGAGCTTCTGAGCGCTGTGTTTGTATTTCCTTTGTAGCTTCTCAACGCTGTGTTTATATTTCCTTTGTAGCTTCTCAGCGCTGTGTTTGTATTTCTTTGGTAGCTTCTTAGTTCTGTGTTTGTATTTCCCTGATAGCTTCTCAGTTCTGTGTTTGTATTTCCATGGTAGCCTCTGAGTGCTGTGTTTGTATTTCCCTGGCAGCTTCTGAGTGCTGTGTTTGTATTTCCGTGGTAGCTTCTGAGTGCTGTGTTTGTATTTCCGTGGTAGCTTCTGAGTGCTGTTTTTGTATTTCCCTGGCAGCTTCTGAGTGCTGTGTTTGTATTTCCCTGGTAGCTTCTGAGTGCTGTTTTTGTATTTCCGTGGTAGCTTCTCAGTGCTGTGTTTGTATTTCCCTGGTAGCTTCTGAGTGCTGTGTTTGTATTTCCCTGGTAGCTTCTCAGTGCTGTTTTTGTATTTCCCTGGTAGCTTCTCAGTGCTGTGTTTGTATTTCCCTGGTAGCTTCTGAGTGCTGTGTTTGTATTTCCCTGGCAGCTTCTGAGTGCTGTGTTTGTATTTCCCTGGTAGCTTCTGAGTGCTGTGTTTGTATTTCCATGGTAACTTCTGAGTGCTGTATTTGTATTTCCATGGTAACTTCTCAGTTCTGTGTTTGTATTTCCCTTGTAGCTTCTTAGTGATGTGATACATGTCCCTCATATTTCCTTTGGATGCATCTTCCTATGCCTCTCTTGCCAACTCATCAATTTATTTTCTTTTGTCTCTTCATCTGCGTCTCCTTACTTCTTTATTTGATTAGAATGCATAGTTCATACCCTGAGTAGTTCCTCAGGTTATCCGAACCTTGCCCATTTCTCCCTCAGTACCAACCTGGATGGCTGAGTTGACATATTTTTTGGATGACGTGTTCATGTGTCTTATTGATTACAGTTTTTGTTGCTTATATTTCTACTGGGTGAGCTAGCCAGCATCATGTCCAACTTTCAAGCCAACCTTTTGTGTACTTTCATGCTGTGCAGTTACTTTTTTCTTGCTAAATTGAGCAACTACATTCATATTGTGGGCTTACAATAACATCATTTATACTGATAGTTGCTTACTTTTTCACAGTAAAATAAATTACTTTTATTTTGAATGCTAACTATTTTCATAATATACACTGGTAGATGGGATGATAGAAGCACTACTCCAACCTATGGACCTACAGATAGCATTAGTGAGCATCAGGATCAACCCTTGACCTCGTCTGAAAGCATGACGGAGGCAGCACTCAAAGCAGTGGACTCCATTTGCGGGGATGCCCATGTCATCACTCTACAAATGGAGCATTCACTGGTATGTTATTTAATAGCATGTGCACAATATTATTAGTGTCAGATTGACAGAGTGCTTAGAGCACTGGTCTCTCACAGCAAAGGTGCCAGGTTCGATTCATGATTATGTCATGCTCCAGCCTGCCAAGCTGTAAATGGGTGTCTGACTTTCTTCTTGAATAAAAGAAAGAAAAGGTAATGAGAAAGGGAACTGGTCACCCCACCTCTCGATACTGGACCTAGTATAGTGAAGTCTATAACACTTCAATCCCCTATGGCAGTATCCTGTGTTATGTTGATAAAGGTTAAAAAACACAAAATTGTGTAACGGAAATTTGTTCTCTACCTGATTTCTGGAAGAATGACATCTGTGATATCCAAAAGCAGCTTAACATGCCATTTGCATTTTCACCAGCAACTTTAGGCAGCAACATATTGGGATGGTCTAGGTTAGCTGCACTGTAGCAACCTCATGAAATTAAAACCTACACCAAATTTTACCTGACTTTGCAGTTTCCTGCTGTTCGATTTCTTTCTCTTGCAACATGAACTTCAAGTTAATGCAGAATCTTGCCAGTTTTCTCTACACACGAAAGGCAAATCCTTGAATGAAAACTAAAATCAAATTGCTAAACATGACTTGTGTGTTTTTAATCTTCATTCCACTTTACCGCAATATCCTACATTAATATATTTAAACAAATAAAGAGGGGAAACCCGAGGTCTGTAAACAGTAAATAAATAAATATTACACACATAAAGGAATGTTTGAGGCATGCGTGAGAAATAAAGAAGTAGAAAACTAGACAACAGAAAAGCAACAGAAGTGAGAGACTAACTGGAGAATCGAACTCAGGACCTTCTGAACGGCACCACTGCCTAGCTACGGAAGCGAATTCTCCAGTAAGTCTCTCACGTCTGTTGTTTTTCTGTTGTCAAGTTTTCTACTTCATGAGTGCCTGAAACATACCCGTATGTGTGTAATATTTATTCAATCAAATATGTTTATTGCTGATGTTTTACTTAACTTTTGTCTATGTTAATGTGGAATTGGAATTGTGTAATATATCTTCTCATGCAAATGCAATATGCCTGGATGTAAAGGTAATTATTATATTTGCTTTAGCAGTATGATAGTTTAGTATCTCATTTTCTGCTAAATTTATTTGTTTATGTTTCTTTGTTTATGCTGACACAATAATAACATCAGATTGAAAATGCAACTGGGAGAGGGGGGGGGGGGGGCAGGAAACTCAAGGAAAAAGTTCTCCAGAAAATAAAAAATGATCATACAAAAAAAATGTCTGGGAGGAAGCCCACGCTCAAAAGAAAAGCGTGAAGCAGACAAGGAGGCAGCAGTCTACTTTGATTCTAAACGTGAAGATGAAAGTTAGAACACATTGTCTCAACAGACAAATGGAATGGAAATACAGAGTGTGATTAAATAGAAGACACACACACAAAACCGAGATACTTGGTGTAGGGTAAGGCTAAAAGTAGACTTGATAGAAAATGTTAGAAAATTGAGGACTTGAAGAAGTCCTCTTCTTGTGTGTTTAATCAGGTCTCAGTAGCTGATGACAATGCAGTCCTCTTGTGCTGATTCCTCAAATGTTATCAGACATGTCCTAGTAAGACATACACTACCCAAATTTGTTCACCCTACCCTTTATAGTTTCCACTTGTTGTGGTTGAGTTTGAGTGTAGAGTATTTGTCGAGTTGGACAACAGTAGTGAAATCGACAAGGGATAGTGGACTGACAGAGTTATAGATTACACTTTAGATAAGGTGTAAATAGGAGATGGACTTGAGACAACCTGGAAGAAGATTTATTCAAAGGATCTCTCTCTCCAGGCCTCAACTCACTTATGTCTGTCTAAGCAGCTCCTGCTCTCAACTCTTTTCTCTTATCATACATAGAGATTATAGTAAAGAGCTAAAAACAAGTTACTTATGGGGAGCCGCGCTAGCGTAGTGGATACAACACCGCTCTGGCGACCGGGTGATTCAGGATCAAACCCGGGCGACGGCATTTGAGGATTTTTCGTCGACCGGGAATTGAACTGGATTAACTCGAGACCTGGCGAGGACATTTGAAGGAATGTCGTCGACCAGGGATTGGCGGCTCCTGAGCCGACCCAGCTCTAATGGGTACCTCCGAAATCGGCGAGTATCTGCCTGAATGGCGAGGGACACCTGTCTCTGTACAAGAAAAGGGATACTCACGTAAAATCAATGTCAGGTTAGACATTAATAATAACCTGAGATTTCGCCTCGAGTATTAGCGGGCGTACGAAAAAAAAAAAAAAAAAAAAAAAAAAAAAAGTTACTTATGGATGGAAAGGTCGTGAACAGCGTATTAATAAAGGTGTAAACTTTATTAAAGAAGAAAACGCATGGAATTAATGCATATCATCACAACAACATAAAATTACATCAATAATCAACTAATCATCAATAGTCATCAATAATCATATACACCAACAACCACACACACAGATCACCATTTATAAAACCTGTAGAACACAGAGAGATGAAATAACTGAGTGTCAGCCCGTCCGTTTTCGGGACCATATGAAATAGCTCCAGTAAGTGGTTTTTTTCGTACATATCCTCCATCGGTGATGGAATTAACCTGAATAAAATCACTGTATAGGCGCTATCATTGGTGATTCCTCCGTACTGGCGCGAGGTGGGCTGGTAGACTCTATTTACCTCCTGTTTACCAGAAAGAATAAACTTGCGTGGCAGTCCGTCCGTTTTCGGGAACCAGATGAAATAGTCCGGACAGTCTGTTACTTGTAGATCCTTCGTGAGGGACTATGCCTACAAAACTGTCCTTGTTGGTACTATCATTGGTGACTCCCCCTACTGGCGCGAGGTGGGCTGGGGGACGCTGTTTATCTACTGCTGACCAACTGATAGAACTGGGCGACAGCCTGTCCGCTTTTCGGGGACCAAATGTACTAGCTCCAGGAAAGAGTCTTACGTGCAGGTGTCCTTCATGAGGGACTAAACCGCATACCTTTCCTTGTTGGTGCTGGACGTTGGTGACCTCTTATCGCGTGAGTGGGGCTGGTACTCTGTCTATATTTGGCTGGCTGCTCCTAAGGGCGAGGTTCTACATAATCCAGAAATAAGCTATAGGTCGAAGTCACTTGAGGACAACTGATCCCAAGGCGCACTTATCCGGCGCTAGAATTGGCATTAAATCCGGTTTTGGCTGGTTGACTGTGGTTTGTCTGAGTGCCCCGTTTAGGCATACAGAGACTGGTGAATTGAATTCTGCTATAGACATGCTGGGCTGGTTTGAGATTTAGGAAGCCGCAATGCCCTGACTGGTAATCCAATAGGCGAGTAGGGAACTGCTACTGAAATAGACGTTTTCAGATGGTTGCGTTGGCTCATTTCACAATGCGTGAGCTGAACTCCCGTGAGAGGGAAATGGCGTTGACAAAGGGTTGTTGTTTCAGGTACTGAGGTGACACTCGTGGGGCTAGATATTCTCAGAATCCCTCTAGAGCGAAGAGACGGTGACATTCTTCGTCTGACTGGAAACTAGACTAGCAATTCGGTATCCCCTGAAACTGAGACCAAAAAGAGACACCCTTTTACATCAAGCAAATAATAAATCACACTAACTTTATACAGAAAGTTTCGCTCCACTATGGGATTAAATTTATTGTAGTTATTGCTATGATAGTTTAGGGCTGTCTTTAACCATGTCTCCTGTTCCTTAAAAATATCAATTATCAACACGCGCCCGCATAGACTTAATATCTATTGTACATCCATGTACCTGTCAGTAACATGTTCTACCAGCAAAATCTACTCCTCTTCTCCAAAATAAACATACAGCTGAATGGTTATGTTATTCATCTTACAACATTAAATGAATTTACATAAGCAGATTACAGCATGTGACATTACACAAATAAATCGTATGTCCCCTTGGGGAAATATATTAATATTCCACAAAATGAGTAAAAGAAAATGCAATGTTCTTGCTATAATACAGTTGTGACTGAGTCATAAGGAAAAATGTTTTCCATGGCTGGTGGCTGCTCCTGTGAAAGTTATGGCTAGAGTCTAGCTACACAAGTAAGCATATCAAATCTCTCCCCAGCCACTAAAATATCTATCCACAAGGAATAAGCGACTATCTCCCATAATTCAGTGTTTAAGTGAATAATCCACCTCTGACATTATCCTACAGAAATGACAGTTAATTAGCCTATTCCCAACCCATGATAAGCATCTGTGGACTGATTCTACGCCTAGTGAGTGTTTGTTTTTGTAAGTCTATCATTTAACCCATTATAAACCAAAAACAGCTTAAACACCACTTAATTAAGGCTGAATACGGCACAACACTATCACTGAAGTAAATTACTGGGAGCAGTCCTCACATTCCTATCAGATATATATATAAAGCTAACATGAATCTAATATAATAATTATAAGATATGTCAACTCACCCCGAAAATGACTAGAGAAAGGCCTTAACATTTTATTAGTTCTGTTAAAGTCTGCCTAATCTCATGATGGTCCATCATCGGGCCAGGAAATCCTACGAGTGTGTTTGACGTAGTAAAATTTCAAGTCTTATAGCTTACAAACCATTCTACCCAGGACACCTGCATAGCCTTATTCTTCAGATGTATCGGCGTAATGCGTAATACCGGGTAAGACAAAAGGTTTCAGAAGCAACAACTTTGCGAAAATTCCCCCCAGAGAGACAATCATAATATTATGTGCTCTTTGCTCATCTAAGGGCAAACAACACAGACTAGCAGCGGGTTTATCTCCCCCTGTTTCAAGGATGCATAATATTATGATCACTAGCAGCGTTCTGAAGGCCAAACACCGGGACCCTTTCGCTCGTTCAAACACTTTACGCGTAAGAGAAATTCTTCTGATCAGGCAAGCGCCAGGTGCGTTTGATGTAATATTACCGATGCGCTGACCGTTTCTGACCAGTGGGGGATTTCCACTGAAAGCCTGAACGTAAACACCTCGGGTGGGGTTTGAGAAGGAGAAAATGAAAGAAAATGAGAATACAAATGATTAGGAAAACAAAACATTAAAATGGCAAAATAAATTTCTGTCTACGTGACACCACTACATAACAAAATGTTCGCTTTATAGTTTCCAAGGTATAAGAAAATGTTCGCTTCATAGTTTACAAGGTATAACAAAATGATTACTTCATAGTTTCCAAGGTATAACAAAATGATTACTTCATAGTTTCCAAGGTATAACAAAATGTTCGCTTCATAGTTCACAAGGTATAACAAAATGATTACTTCATAGTTTCCAAGGTATAACAAAATGATTACTTAATAGTTTCCAACATATAACAAAATGATTACTTCATAGTTTCCAAGGTATAACAAAATGATTACATCATAGTTTCCAAGGTATAACAAAAATGATTACTTCTTAGTTTCCAAGGTATAACAAAATGATTACTTCATAGTTTCTAAGGTATAACAAAATGATTACTTCATAGTTTCCAAGGCATTAACAATTTCAGCTGTGCAGCTTCCAAGGCACTTAAGGAAACCTTTGAAATATTTTGAAAAGTCAAATACTTTTCTAAAACAGAACTGACATGATGTACCTCAGCGCATATAATTTTTCAGGAAATAGCAGCAACAGATGAGGGTAAAACATCCAATGCTTTATCTGAGTGTAAACAAGCAGAATCCAATAGCAACTTCCTGCGTTATATAGAGTCCTCTACAGTTTTACCAGGCTCAGGTAAGCATTGCCATAGAAACTACTACTGCAAGGAGCACATGACTGCTTGAGGCAGGCCTCCTGCAAGTGGACCAGCTACAGTGGTGGCTCCATGCTCCAAAAGGAGCACAAAGGAAAATGATAATGGTGACACTTTACATAGGTATAAGTACAACACAATATATGTCACAACCAGAATAGTCTTTGACAGGGAGCAGTATACATGAAGACATCATTATTGGTCAACAAACTTTACCAGATTGTGTGAATCAAAAGAAAGATTATCCTGACAATATAGTCAACTCTGGATGTACTTTACCATGTCTCTGATCATGTAAAAATGTCTGCCCTTTCACCTATAAAAAAAAAATATGACAGTATCACTCACCACATGTATTTTATAACAACACTCAGTGCTGGTATTATATAACTCACTAGTGGTATTGTTATTTCACAATATCCCTCCCTATTAGTATTAAATAAAAGTGTCACTCACCACAGGTATTACATCACAATATCACTCACCACTGGTATGTTGTTTCACAATATCACTCACCACTGGTATGTTATTTCACAATACTCACCACTAGTATGTTATATCACAGTAACACACACCAGTTACATCATATCACAATATCCCTCACCACAAGTATATTGTATCACAGTATCACTGACCCTTGGTATTATATCACAATATCCCTCACCACAAGTATATTGTATCACAGTATCACTCACCCTTGGTATTATATCACAATATCACTCACTACTGGAATGTGGGATAACAGTATCACTCACCACTGACATGTTGTATCACTGACCCTAGGCATTATATCACAATATCACTCACTGTTGGTAAGTAGTATCACAATATCACTCACTGTTGGTAAGTGGTATCACAATATCACTTACCACTGGTATTATGTTTAATGCAGCTTCTCAAGTATGCCTTTAGGGAATAAAACACAATTTCTGTCTACAATTAAAGAACATAGTTTACCTACATTCATACACAGACACAGGTACATTTACATACAAGCATACATTTAAACAGTTTCTTCCTGTCAATGCCCTTCCACCTTTTCTCGCAGAGACCCAGGAAATCCATCCTGAAATTCCTCATTTTTGCTGCTACTTGTGCAGTTTTCCCTTGTTCGTTTAGAGTGCGAAAGTTCCGGGTGCCAATTCTGGAGGTTTTCCTAGACGAAAAAAGGTTAATCAGCAACCCAGACTCCTTTCGGCCAGCTCTGGGTTACTTCATGTGCCTCTTTTCCAGAGGACCTTCTGTCTTGGGCGGCAGAGTTGATTTATGTTTACTATTTGATATATCCATAGTGTTTGTTGAAGTTTTTGTGGTAAAAGTTTTTAACGGGATGGGGTAACCAGCCCCATGCTCAACTCTCCTTAGCCGCTTTTTACGTCATGCATGGTAGGGTACAGTGTTACTATTCTTTGCTCCTTTTTGGGCTCAGGTAACATACTGGTGAATTGAAGGCATAGAATTGAAGAATCGAAATGATATGACAAGATCACCAAATGGAATTGATGACAAGAACCCGAGAAGTGCCAGTGTAACAAGAGATGAGAAGAAGACACTGGCAATGGATAGGCCACACATTGAGGAAACCTGTTGATAGCACTACAAGGCAGTTGTTGTTCTGGAATCCCCAGAGAAAGAGAGGCAGAGGTAGACCAAAAAATACGTGCTCATTCAAGTATGTCCGGGATGCTAGAGTCTGGAGGGGGCCAAAGATTGGAAGTGATCACTACCTGCTGACCATCAAAAGAACAACTGAAAGAGTTGCTCAGCCTAGGAACTGCCCAACATCACGCAAGAAACTAAGTAAATGAATGGGAGAAATGAGCATTAAGACCTACAAGCTGAGAGAGCCAGAAATTAAGACCAGATATCAGGGGCTTATTGCTGCAGCGGTGAGCAACACAGAAGAGCAACCTGATGACTTGGAAACCCTCTGGCTTAAATTCAAGGACATCATAAAGACAGCTGCTGCAGAAGCATGTGGTGAAGTCCGATTTGGGAACAAGAGAAACAGGACACCTTGGTGGACAGAGGAAGTCAAAGAGAAAAGAGAGAAGAAAATGGCATGGAAACAATACTTAGGAGCTAAAAACACAGCAGGACAAATGGAGAAATATAGAAAATATGTGATACTCAGAACAGAAGCAAAGAACAAGGTGATAGCAGCAAAACAGAAGTCCTGGGAAGAATTTGGAGAAAAGCTAGAAAAAGATGCGCAAGAAAACCAGAAATTGTTCTATAAGACCTTAAAGAACATGAGGAAGTCTTCAGTGGGATACTGGAAGATGAAACAGGTATGATTGCTAAATCAGAAGCACATCTCCAATCCAACCTGCAAGTCTGGAAGGAAGAGCTGGAGAAGAGAGGGATGGTTATAAGCAGCTCTAAAACAAAATCCATTGTGATATCACGAGAAGAAAGAAGGCATCAGATTAAGCTGGGAGAACAGGACCTGGAGCAGGTCGACCACTTTAAATACCTCAGAGCTGTGATAGCTCGGAAGGGAGGCATCAAAGAAGAGTTAACCACTCGAAAAGCAGCAGCTGGGAGACTTTTTCAAGCCATAAATCGAGGATTCCACAGCAAGAGAGAGGTTGGCAAGAAAACGAAGATGGCTGTATACCACTCTACCTATGTCCCAGTCTTGACGTATGGATGTGAGTCATGGGCAATGACTACAACCCACAAAAGCCAGATCCAAACCTCAGAAATGAGGTATCTGAGGAAGGTGGTTGAAATAACAAGAAGAGACATGGTCTGCAACCAGACGATACGTCAAGGCCTAAAACCTCACCCTTTGCAGACCCAAGTAGAACAATCCCAACTAAGATGGTTTGGCCATGTCTGCAGAATGGGAGAAGATCGGCTACCACGACAAGCATGGGAAACAAAGAGCCAGGGATCCAGACCCCCAGGACGACCGAGAGTCCGCTGGGAGGACAACATTAGACAATCTTTGAAGGACCGAGGACTGGAATGGAATCAGGCCAGGAAGAAGACAGCCGATAGAATAGTCTGGCGCTCTCTCTTCCAAACCTCTACACCTCACGGTAGAAGGGTAACGACTAAGTAAGTAAGCATGTCAGCTAATATGAGGTCGTACATGTCAGCTAATACGAGGTCGTACATGTCAGCTAATACGAGGTCGTACATGTCAGCTAATATGAGGTTGTACACGTCAGCTAATATGAGGTCGTACATGTCAGCTAATATGAGGTCGTACATGTCAGCTAATATGAGGTTGTACACGTCAGCTAATATGAGGTCGTACATGTCAGCTAATATGAGGTCGTGCATGTCAGCTAATATGAGGTCAAACATGTCAGCTAATATGAGGTCGTACATGTCAGCTAATATGAGGTCATACATGTCAGCTAATATGAGGTCAAACATGTCAGCTAATATGAAGTCGTGCATGTCAGCTAATATGAGGTCGTACATGTCAGCTAATATGAGGTTGTACATGAGGCTGCCAACCTCCTGATGTAAAACACATTGCCACAGAAACCACCACTACAAAAGTATTACCTTCCTGCAAGGGGACCAGCTGCAGTTGTGGTTCCAAGCTGTGTAAGTAGCACAAAGGGAAATAATAAATGATACTACTGTAGATTGGACAACAAGGGGAGGGCATTCAGTATGATGGAAAGGATTGGGAGGAGACTTCAAAATGACAACTTTGATTAAGGTGCCATGTACACTAAGACCAATTCTGTAAATACACGTACATATGCATCATTTATGCCATAATGTTAAAAAAAAAAAATTTTAATTTTGAGAGGTGGGAGAAATTAATTAAACGTTTCTTAACATATTCAACTTTTACAGCCGAAATGAAAATTGCCGGCCTTGTTCGGAAAAAGCACAATGTTCGACCTGTGGGTAGCCTGACCAATGTGAGTGATTTAGAAAGGGAAGTCTCTAACCAAAAGCTGAATCATCATGAAGATCGAGCGGCCAGGTCACAAGGCAATGAACCTGCCCCTCGGTCCACTACAGGTCCAAACAAGAGCAGAGAGCATGTACAAAATGCGGGCACCACAAGTGAACAAAAACGGAATGCTGCGAGTGGAGGCAAAGATGAAGAGGAAGAAGATGAATAAAAGTTAAAGAAGGCAAGCCACAGGAGCACAAGAGTACATCAGCTACAGATAGTGTTTGCCTTGCTTCAGAGTTCTTCCACTTTACAACCAACCCTTGATATAACAAATTGTTGCAGTAAGGATATCTGAGAAAGATATACAGTTGTGAGACTATTTCACAAAGAGGATACTTCGTTAAAATGAACATTCTACAAATAGTACCAGACTATAAGCCAGCTTTACATACCTTATTTATCTTGTTTTTAGTCAAAACATATAATATGACTCCATTAATAATTTATATTTATAACTGCCTTTTAGAAAGTCATGAACGAAACTAAATAATTTATTTATAAAGATAATATGAAAACTCTATGCATAACTAATAAAAGCATGCATGTTCACCTATACATTTTTCGCTAATTGAATCGATCATCGGCCTTTTAAAGCCGCTTCTTACAACAAGCCGCTCGTATACTAAGGAGTTAAGGCCCAGCGACCCAGTAATGACCAGTCATGTATTTGTTCATTTCTTATCTTTATAACCCCTTGTGGAGCATAAGTTATCAACAAATACCTTCCAAGTCTTCCTGTCCTGTGCAAAAAATAATAATAAATAAATAAATAAAGAGGTACAGCATAATAAATAAATAAGTTACCAACGTGGAACTGATGACAAGAACTAGACAAGTGCCAGTGGAACAAGAGATGAGAATAAGACGATGGCGATGGATAAGGACACACACTGAGGAAACCTGTTGATAGCATTACAAGGCAGTCCTTGTTCTGGAACCCCCAGGGCAAGAGAGGCAGAGGTAGACCAAGAAGCACATGGAGAAGAGAGCTGGAAACAGAGGTGAAAATGATAAGGAGAACGTGGAAAGAACTTGAGATGATGGCACGTGACAGGAGGACTTGGCATGTGTTTGTTGAAGGCCTATGCTCCTTTGGGAGTGGAGGGTTATGAATGAATGAAATAGGTACAGAGTCAGTTTTACAATTAATCAGACTGTATACCTAGTGTTTGATTTTTTGTCTCCCTTTGTTTCAGTAGCTCCCCCTTTATTATTTACACATACTGTCCTGCGCCACCTATTCAAGGTCTTTCTATATCCTCTTTAACCCTTTAATGTTTGCCTCCAGTTCCCGTCTGCGTGTGTTTTTTTGGTCTCCTATCTCATATACATGAGGAATTCCAGAACACGAACTAAGGTGCCTTGTGATGCTAGCAGTTGATTTTCTCAATCCTACTGACAGAGTGGTATCTCGCTGCATAGGTGCTAGGTTCAATTCACGGTATCAACGTGCTCTAGTCTTCTTCTTCTTCTTCCGTCCTTAGCCACCGACCGTCAAAGCAGTCAGTGGCCATCACGCCCAATGGCGTCTTAGGGCAACAGCAGATAGGTTTTCTTTGCCATTGTTTCCTATCACGCCTATTGGCGTCTTTAGGGCAACGGCAAATCAATCCATTTGCTGTTGTTTCCGTAATCGAAGTGACTGGCAAACGGGTGATCAGCCCGTTGGTGTGCTCTAGTCTACCCACCACCTCTCGATGCTGGACCTAGTATGGTGAAGTCTCTAACACTTCACTCCCCTACTGCAGTATCTGCTATGGTACTACCATTACCCACCACCACCGTCCTTGCCCCCACATCTTGTTCCACTGTTATTTGTCTAGTTCTTTCCATCAGTTCCACATTAGTGATCTTGTCATACGATTGCCATCCTTCTATTCTGCACAAGCACCCACTTATGAAAGTTCAAATCCCTGGAGTGTCCATCACTTCTGTTACTTTTCTGTTGTCTAGTGCCTTCTTTCCTTACTTTACTAGACCAAAAGGTATTTTATACTTGGACATGTGCCTTAATATAACTGACGGACCTTGTGTCTAGATTGAACGCAGGCAAAACTCCTATTTAAATAAAAATTTCTTCTTTGTCACGTGCCTACCATTTACTTAATTTTAAACTACTCACAGGGCTAAGCTTTCCATCTGTTTATATTTGTTTCTAGTTCCCTTAGTACCTAACTGTGAAGACCTAGTTTAAAGAAACAACAGTTTTTAACTAAATCGAATTAAGAATATTTGGTAATAAGCATATAAAGTTTTCTGGCACACAATCTTTCTTGTGTATATTCACATTCGCAGACAATCTTTCTTGTGTATTTCACATTCGCAAACAATCTTTCTTGTGTATATTCACATTCAGAGACAATATAAGCACCAGCAGTGAAGAGCATATAAGATCATATTTAAACAGTTACAAGATATGGGATCTAGTAACTACTGGGAACTAGTTGAAGTTTTGGTTAAACCTAGGCTTTTCTTCAAGTACCAGGCCTGGTGGTAATCATGTCTGTCCACAACTTGTTATCTGCAGTAAAACTTATCAGTTTAGTTGTTGACTTCTGTCCATGCCATGATGTCAAACTGTCCTGTATCTTCTTTCTTTGTTGTCTTCTCTTTTTCCTGTAATCTTTCCTGTTGCTACAATATATCCCAGCTTTCCTCTTCTCATAACATGCCCCAAAGTGGATTACTTCCTTCTAACTTGTGAAATAAGTTTCCTTTGTGCATTAGCATCTTTCAGGACATCCTCAATGCTCTTTTTTTTAGCTGTCCATGGTATTTTTAACATTCTTCTGTAACACCACATCTCTGTGGCCTCTAGCGCTTTTTCTACTTGTTTACTAATTGCCCATGATTCACTCCCATATATCAAGATTTATTTGTGAATGAATGAATATTTAAATAAAAAAAAACAGGTTGAATTACATTTTATATATTTTTTCATCTCGGTGCAAGCTCCCATGTTCATATGTTGTAACATTTAAACGTTAACACACTGCAATTTCTATTTGAACATTTTTTTTTAATGTTTAGCTTATTCAAGGAACTATATGCACTAGAGTGACTTAGAAACACTTCGCTTGGATGAATAAAGTGTTTGATAGATCTGCACTTGCGTCAATTTCCAAGTTTTCTTCAGACACTGTTTTCATGTTATTGGGGCATACATGCTAACTAGTATAGGTTACCCATATTCTGTACAGGTTTTTTTATTTGTTTTCAGATTTGTACGGCTGTACATAGTTTCTGTACAGGTTTTTTTGCCTAATTATATATATATATTTGAACCAGAGCTGGGGCACTGCACAAAGGATGGCTGCCAGCCAAGCAAAGGGGAAGCAGTTTGTTGCTGCCCCACAAGACGCCACCAGGTGTGATGGCCACTGACTGCTTTGACAGTCGATGGCTAAGGATCGAAGAAAAAATGATTCCTCAAGACTATTGCAACACTAAACACTGACTCATCCCCCCCCTCCCCCCTCAGTGAGGCTTAACTGGCACAAGCTGCCTAGTTTATTATAAGGTCCTTTCTACTTTGTTTTCTTTCTCCCTGTGGTTCTTCTCCATGCTTCCTCCTTCCCTTTCCTCTATGGAGTTTCAAAATGCTGAGCCATGCAACTGTTATCTGTTTTATAAGCTCTTAACACATGCTCTAACAATCTCCACTTTCTCTTCATTTCACCAATGAAATTGTAAATGCCACTTTTAGTGATCATTTTTATTCTTTCCTAAATGTCACATTTAGTGATCATTATTATTTCCCCTTAAATGTCACTTTTAGTCACCATTATTTTTATTTCCCTTTTCACTCCTTATGGAGCATACATCCACTGTTGCAGCTGGTCCCTTTGCAGAAAGCCTGCACCCAAGTGCTCCTGCTGTGGTGATTGTGACAGCAATTTGTTTTACAGGATGTGTTTCCCGGCATCATGCACAATCTCATGCTAGCCACCTCTTATGACATAAATGAGTGAGCAGTGGGTCTATTCTGTGCCTGTCACGTTAGAGGCCTCTGGGAAATAACAAGGCACTTTTACAGTGGACCTATTCTTTGCCTGTCAATAATGGAGCACTTTTAGAGTGGACCTATTCTTTGCCTGTCACTTAAGAGACCTCTGGGAAATAATGGAGCACTTTTACAGTGGACCTATTCTTTGCCTGTCACTTAAGAGACCTCTGGGAAATAATGGGGCACTGTTAGTGATGCATGAATGAATTAAGGAAACATTAACTATTGACAGAAAATACTCTGCAGCATACATGCTTGTAAAATTGAACGGCTGTAGATCTTCACCACATTTTGCAAATATAAAAACTGAAACTGAATTTATGTTTGTTAACAAAACAGTCTGCATTTTATTGTCCGTTTTAAAAACATTCATAATCTGTCAATTATATATACATTAATGCAACATAATTTTCACTGTGCACTCTTCTCCCTCTCACTTTTCAATCATAAAATATTTGTTCACCATTTTAAATAATTCAGTCATAAATACACTTACATATCATTTTTGTTTTTGTTCAAGTCAAAACCAAAAAGTTCACAAATATGAAGTTCATGAATTAGGACATCATACACTGGTAGCACTATCATTTCCTTATATACATTTTTTTAAAAAGAAAAGAAATGAACACACATTTTTCATTTAATTTCAGACTAAGCCATCATGTCACTTTATTCTTTTCACATTTAAAACAAGTCAATATTCATAGTTTTATGAATTTCTGACCCCAGTAACATCACACTTTCTTTTTACTGTTTTTTTTTTTTTGTCCTTCTCACTCTGAATACCTAATTCATGTTTTACCATTAAAGAAGACAGGACATCACTAGACTTCAAACAGTTAACATACAGGTATATAACCTTTTATTTGAACACCTGAAAATAGGAAGTGGCTGATTTTGGGCTACCTTTTAATCACAGTTTGGGTGATTTCTAACTATTTTGGGTGACTGAGCTATTTGTTCAAAGGCAGTTTGGGACGATGGGCTATTCTGGCAATTTGGGCTACTTTTCGGGCGCGATTTGGATGACATCTTAAAACCAAAAAATTCACTTTCCGTAATAAAGCTGTCCCCAAAAGGGTTACAGACTTCTCAGCTCCCCCTGCCTAACATGAGGTCCATAGTGAGATCCTCCTGCATGCAGTCAATCAGGTAACAGCCAGAGTTATGTCTGGGCCTCAAGTGACTCCTCCAAGCTTAGTGTGCAATGGTCGGTTCTCAACAAGTTTCACCACAGGGGGAATCCCTGAAAGTGTGTGGATGATTTCAAGAGTCAACGAGGATGTAATTAGTCTCACAGACAATGGTTCACTTCCACATGTATATACTATAACATTGTGCTTAGTTGGTGGTCATATAAGGATGACTCCAGATATGTCTCCATGCATGTGTCTAGGGATATGAGAGGTTGCAAATTAATAGCCATTTGTTCAGTCTTTCTCTGCATAAATTATTTGAATACAGAAATCCTCGGCCATGGTCACCAGACAATTTAATACCATGAAACTTATCTGAAGTCTAGGAATTCTTTTACATCCATGGAAGAATCTTTTCTAACAACTATGCTAGGACCCAAAAATATTCCAGGTTTGAAAATTAATAACCTATCTATCTTCTTACACAGCAACCTGGAGACAGACCATTACTCCTCCAATATTATCATAGGACCTTCCATCTCAAAATCACACAAGTTTTAATCACCTATTCACTGAAGCTATCAAGGCAAAGCAAAAACACACAACCTACTCCAACAATCAAACCAGCCAAACATCTGATCTGATTCACCCATAACTTACAAACGCAACATGAATGAAGTTCCCTGTGGAGCACATTAGTAATTATATAATACCCCATAAACCATCCTTGACACCTACTATTCTTTCATATCTCATACAGGTCTGTAACCTTTTAAACAAAATCCTTGGAGGCAGCTTGGAAATCAGATTTTTTCCATTTTCAGAAGTCATCTAAATTGTGTTAGAAAAGTAGCCAAAATATGCCTAAAACAGCTTAAGTTTACCAAGTTTTTTAACGGGATAGGGTAACCAGCCTCATGCCCAACCCTCCTTAGTCACTTTTTTGGGACATGCATGGTAGGGTATAGTGTTACTATTCTTTGCTCCCCTTTCGGGCCCCGGTAACACACGAGTGAAAGTCGCCCAAAAACTGCATTTGAACATAGCCCAAAGTTGCCCAAATTATTCAGAAATTGTCCAAATTGTGATTGAAATGTAGCCCAAAGAAACTTTTGATTTTCAGAATATTTCAGATTTTAAGTGTTCGGATAAAAGATTATAGACCTGTATCAGTCACTTAATCAGTTTAGTCAAATCAGTCAACCCTTGGCTCTCCTGGGTACACAGACCACTGATCACGTTTTCATCCACACTGTGTCTTAATCACTTTTTCTAACATTCTAACCAGACATGTCCTTAATCTTTACATTCTATCAGTGTGCCTTATCCAGGTGTTTCTTGATCTTCCTCATGTTCCATGTCAGGCTGAAGAATCTTACGCACTCAGATTTAGACAAAATTCTTAAGAATCTCTTCCCTCTCCTCCTTGAGAAACCTCCGCATGAGGACGTCTGCTGGTTCTGGAACGCTGCTAACTTGCTTCTCAAGTGTGGCTTTGAAGTCTTCCTTCACACCTTTGTTCACTCCTCTGGTTACTGTTCTCTGTCTGGAAGAAAAAATGTGCAGTTAGATTTTTGTTTTATCTTTACTTGTGAGAAATACTAGAAAGTAGGTACACTCATCTTTGACAACTAAACACAAAGTCTGTGTAATTAATAAAACAACACACGTAGAAGGGAACTGGAATCAGAAATGACAAGGGATAAAGAAGACATGGAGAGATCTTGTGCGCAGAAATTTATTGATGGCCTATGCTCCTTGGGGATCAACAGAATAATGATGATGAATTAACAAACATCTGACGTCATTGGTTGTACAACTGTTCAATGATGAATTAACAAACACTGATGTCATTGGTTGTACAACTGTTCAATGATGAATTAACAAACACTGAAGTCATTGGTTGTACAACTGTTCAATGATGAATTAACAAACACTGAAGTCATTGGTTGTACAAATGTTCAATGATGAATTAACAACACTGAAACATCTGAAGTCATTGGTTGTACAACTGTTCAATGATGAATTAACAAACACTGAAGTCATTGGTTGTACAACTGTTCAATGATGAATTAACAAACACTGAAGTCATTGGTTGTACAACTGTTCAATGATGAATTAACAAACACTGAAGTCATTGGTTGTACAAATGTTCAATGATGAATTAACAAACATCTGACATCATTGGCTGTACAACTGTTCAATGATGAATTAACAAACATCTGATGTCATTGGTTGTACAACTGTTCAATGATGAATTAACAAACATCTCAAGTCATTGGTTGTACAACTGTTCAATGATGAATTAACAAACATCTGAAGTCATTGGTTGTACAACTGTTCAATGATGAATTAACAAACATCTGAAGTCATTGGTTGTACAACTGCTCAATGATGAATTAACAAACATCTGAAGTCATTGGTTGTACAGCTGTTCAATGATGAATTAACAAACATCTGAAGTCATTGGTTGTAAAACTGTTCAATGATGAATTAACAACACTGAAACATCTGAAGTCACTGGTTGTACAACTGTTCAAGATGTAACTAAACAAAGTCTGTATAATTCATAAAATTACACATGGAGAAGAGAACTGGAGTCAGAAATGAAAGATATAAAGAAGACTTGGAAAGACCTTTGACCTCTGACACTGAACAGGACCTGGCATACATTTATTGAAGGTCTATGCTACTTGGCAAGCTTCAGGGCAATGGTGATGATGAATTAATAACACTGGAGCATCTGCAGTCAATGGTACATCTATCAAGAAACCTGTCAAACTGTTGAAGACATTTTTGTGGCAAGATGATTTACATATCCAACTTTATTGACACCATCCTGAAGTTGTGGTACAACTTGTGGTCTTGTAGATAACATGAGCTACATCAAAAATAACTTTATGCTCCTGGCAGGCTGAACCAAACTGAAAAGGTCATGAGACGGGCCAGACAAAGTAAGCAAATTTGGTCCTTTTTTTTCTTCTGGAAAAATCTCCACATTTGGCACCTGGAATGTTCAAACACTAAATGAACAAGGGAAGCTACAAGTGGCAGTAGAAATGAAAAGGGAATCTGATACAGACATGAAGAGAATAAAGAAGACTCTGAAAGATCTTGCAGACTGGACAGGAAAACCCTGGCATGTATTTGGTGAAATAATGTTCTCCACGAGGAGCTGAAAGGCAAAGATGAAAGCCCTCAATAAAACTGAATATTAGATTGACAGGGTAGACTCTCTGTAGAGATGGTGGATGAGCAGAGGCAAATTGAGCTCTTCTAATCTCCTTTCATTTCTTAAAAAATAAAAACAAACAAACAGGCACAAATCTGGATTTTGGACAAGAAGGTTTTTTACAGATCAGGCTGCAACACTTAGAATTATCACAGAATGGTCAAAAGCATGGCCGACATCCCAAACATATCAAATTTGTGAAAACGGATATAGTGTTTGATAATACTGACTGCACAGCCACATAAAAATACTGAGGATCTTTAGAATTCCAGAAAAATTAATTATAATCATTCAAGACTATTACAAGGCCATCTGTAGAAAAAGGCAAACTCACAATAGACAGTCAGGTCAGATAAGGTGTCCATTTTTATCAATAATCTTCCTCATAGTCATGAACTGGGTCATGATACAGAGTCGTATAATAAAAATTATAAGAATAATCTGAAATCATAGTGACCTGACCTCCAAAAGCTTGTACATATATAACATGAATATGGTAAATCAGCCCCGCTTGATTCCCAGGACAAAGAAGAAGTAGAAAGCATAGTCATGTCATAAGAGGCAACTGTCGCATAGAGAGTATGATCAATAAATTTGCTATACAAGTGTATTCTTTCTTTCTTCCACCGTGTCCTCTATTTTATTATCACTCTTTTATCCTTTTCCTGTGTTTTTCGCATTCGTACGTTTGCGACTATAAACATTACTATTTTCCCATTCTAACGTTTACCTGTTTCTTTTCTCATACTGAGTACGCATGTTATGACATAATGTGTCAGTCACTGCATTGGACGCAGAACTGTGAATATATTCGTCTGGCCAGACATAGGAGCAGACATGTCTACAGCATTCCCTACACCAGACGAAATACTGTGAGAAAAATCGCTCTCGAGAGACCGAATGGCAGACATGCGTCTCGTTCTTTCATGACACTCACGCTCCCACGGTTAAGTTTCTGAGCATGAGGTGTGAATAGCGCCAGACATGAGTAGCTCAGGAATAGCCGTATGTCAGGAGAAGGTGTGAAGACGCACGTTTGGCAGTTAGGGGAAACGGCTGAGTATGTGAAGTGTTATAGATGGGAAAGGGGAGATGATTTCAGATTTTTGAAATAGCGCGCACCCTTTGTCCTGTTTCATATATCTACCCAGTAGCTGTAAACTGATTTCATTCATTCTCCTAAATCTGCAGTAGACAGATCGCCAGGCTAGAAGAAATATCTTGTGTATTGAAAAGTCTTTAGTTTCTGGGCAACATTTTGCCGAGTTCTAGACTACTATTATATTGATCGATTCTAGTTCGTGGTATTAATCTGTAGTTCTGTGCGGAGGTAAATATTATATTAAGTATCTAATATTTTGTGAGTGATTAAGGGTTGAACCGCCTATTTTTCACTAGTTCTTTTGTGCAGAGTGATTAAATTAAAATATAGTCTGTATTATTTTCTAGTGACGTGTTTCAGTGGAAAGCAGAATAAATTATAATTTCTAGCTTAAAACCAGGTAGCCATAATGAATTTAATTTACCTGCTAATAATCAGACGTAAATATTTTTAAACTAACTAGTAAATGCACTGATGCCTCATGAGTATTGACGAAATATATTTATATGTATTTCTAATTCATGATGACTGATTTTATGATATAACTTATTTCATGGGAAGTGTTAAACGTTAAGTCAAGCTGTACGCTTGCAGTTTAAAATGTAAGTTATAATCCGAGTACATAGTATGTATAAGTATTTTCTACGTGGTTTTTCTTCCCTATGCAGTGAAAACTAAGGTTAACCCAAACTTTGCCAGCGTTTAGTACAGAGACATACCTGTGAGAAACATAGACATTTTCTTATCTTTTACCACGTGGGTTTTCAAGTAACACCTATCTGACAGTGCGTGTGCCTTCAGAGATAGACAGAATACCAATCCCACTAACGGTTCTTAAAGACTAAATGTTTATACCGGGCCTTTGAGCCAGATCATATTTCTTCACAAACTCTAATGTACATGCTGCCTTGTGGCGAGAATAATTACAGAAAAAAACATTAACTTTTCAGACATTTTTGACCAAGTGGGTGGTGAACCAAGACTATATTTTGAGAGAAGTTGTCCATCGGTCCTCATCCTAATTAAGGGAAACCTCGTGTTCTGACACTGTGTGCCCGCTGAAACCTAACTCTTACCTCGTGACTAAGTGACATTAACTTAAATCTGTAAAGAAAGAACGATCGCCTGAAGAGGATGCTCCTCGGACACGGTGAATGAAACCAAGATCTGCAGAGCTGGGTATCCACTTCAGCAAAAGATAGACAGATTAACGAAGTGTACACTAAAGTTTGCGCCAGACGGCGAGCAACAGCACGTTTGTAGGTAAGGTTGTGTGAGTCAGGGCCCTGATGAAAGAGCTGAGTGAAAGTAGACTGAGGGATGTTCGTTGTTTGATTCACCCACCTTGTAACTTTCCTTGTGCAAGATTTGTTGCTAACTATGTTTTCCTTAGGATAGACTATACTCATATCCAAGTCAGTTCATATTTTTAACAGGGAAAATATTAGACCCAATCATATGTATCTGTGACTCTTTGGGGCTATCATCTTTCTCCTAACGGGACTGTGGGCTAAACATCGAGGGAAGATCATACCAGGGGGTCTATATCCTTTTTTTGTAGCAATTCATTGACTTGAGGCTTATAATATATATATATGTATTTGATGTAATTTTGGATGTTGTAGTGGTGGAAGTTTATATTGATAATTAAACTGCACTTAAAAATTAAATCAACGTGTTGGTCAGCTCGTTCTAAAATTTTCTATATAATCACTGTTATAGTTTTCTGATGTCTGTGTTGTCTAAACTGTTGTCACTTGTTTGTGCGTGCACGTGAGTGGATAGAGATGTATTAATATATATGTGTTTAGACTGTCTGACTCCTCTAAATCTGTCGTAGAAGATAGGCAGAGAGAGAGAGAAGATTTCTCGATCTCAGAGACAGCCTCTATCACTTTCTACCATTTCAATCGTGGAAAACTATTTTTCTATTACTATCTCTCACTGTGACTATCACTCATTCTAATCTATTCAGAAGGGACCAACCCAAGTCTTAATTCCCCTATCAAAAATCTACGACAAATGGTTGCTCGTCTGCGGGAATTGAACCCAAAATCCTGAGCACATACGACAAATGTGGACTCCTCTATCTGGATTTTGAATTTAGAATAGGAAGACGACACGACAATATCAGCTCATCTGTAAGATTCTGTATTCTGAAACAGAGTAAGAGTGTGATTGTCTCGTGGTTTTGTGTATCTTTAAAAATAACTATTCCCCTAGACTAATGTTCTGTTTATGGGCGTGCTGACCACACAATTAATCATTGTTTTTCCACAGCATTTTTAATAATATACATTTGAGTTACAGGTTGATTTTGTCGGAATATATGTTAATTACTGATTTTGTAATACTAAACGCTGGTAAAGTTTGTGATTGTCTAACAATCACAGGGTTCTGAAGAAGTAGGTGTTTGAGCTAAGCTAAGGAGTGCGTTCAGACAATTATGTCCTGTAAATTGCCTCCCTTACCCTAACTGTCTTCAGGGGTGAACTTGATAGTGGATTAAAAATTTTAGGGATTTTTTTTTCTCCTAGGATATTCTACAATAAATATTTTGTTTCCACTGTAGCAACTTATTTTTCAGTGAGTAATTTTTTAACTACCATCTATTTGGCATAGTCGTCTGCATTAGATGCTTTATTGCCAATTAATAGCAGCGATAGTTAGACACTATATTTTTGGAGAAGGCATCCCAGGTTAAAGTATATCATCTTTTGTTTTGGTATTGTCTCGCAAGTGGTAGGAACCAGCGTATCTTTTTCTTCTTGCTTTCTCGACTTAGTCTCAGCCACTGACTTATTATGGCAGAAAGGGCGAAGCTTAGGCAGATCCTCAGGGACGAAGCGAGAGAAGAAGGTTTGGACGGAGAAGAAGCGAAAGCTTTCATCAGGGACGAACTGGAAAGATATGACGCGGAGAGGAAAGAAGCAGAAGCTAGGAGGAAGGAAGAAGCAACTGAAGCTTTACAACAGAAGAAGATTGAGGAGGAAATGGAAATTGGCAGGATGCAGCATGAGGAGAAGGAGAGGGAGAGACAGCATGAGAAGGAGAGGGAAGAGAGAGAGCATGAGTTGGCTCTTAAAACTCTAGAATTCCAAAGTCGTGGTGCTGCCTCTACCTCCAGCAATGGAGAGTCTTCTTCTCATTCCTCTTTAACTGATCCTCCAAACACCAAACACACAATCTACTCATCTCACTGCTATGTCTTTTGCGCTAGAATCTTTCCCTTGTCCTAATGAGAAGATTGACACGTATCTAGAAAAATTTTAGAAAATTGCAACTCTGTACGGTTTAGAGAGGTCGCATTGGAATATGAAGCTTTCTCAGGCTTTGAAAAGCATTGCGTATGATGTTTACGCTAAACTTGAAAGCAGCCAACAAGACAACTATGATGTGTTGAAGAAAGTGTTTCTGGAGCGCTTTGAAATGAATGCTCGCAAATTTTTGCAACTGTTTCGCAACAGCAGGAAGGAGAGCTCTGAACTTTTCAGCAGTTCTCATCTCGGTTGAAGGGATACTTGACAAAGTGCCTTGAGCTTTCACAGCTCCCCTCTACCTATGAAGGTCTGGAGGAGTTTGTTATTACAGAACAAATAAAGCACACTTTGTCTGCTGATACCCGGAGATTTTTGGCTGAGCAAGGTGCAGAAAAGCTTGAAGACATTTTGGAAAAGTCTGAGCGATATCAAAATGCGCTGGCCGAAATGCCGGCCACATAACGTAAACCGACAGAAGAGCATTTTCAGAAGAATAATCTAGACCAATCTTCTCATGCTTCTAATCAGAATAACCACAGAGAAACTAGACCTCAAAACCCCCCTCCTGAAAAATCCAAGTTCTACAAAAACAAGTACCCCAACCACAGTAAACAGTCTGATCAACCCGACCGCCCTACATGGCAGCGCAGCCAGAAAGGACAAGGTGGCAAAGGGAGAACCCCTGAGCATTGGACTAATGATCCAGCTACATTGTAAACAGACACAACGCAACCACCGTCCTTTTCAGGGCGAACGAAGAAGAAGAAGAAGGACTAATGATCAGGGCGAGCATACTGAGCCTAAACGCATCGGATGTTTGCTAACAGTCTCGCAAGGCGGAATTATTGACAGTGATTCCCAACCTGTAGAGGGAGACAGACCCTCTACGCGAGGTACTGTTATATTGAACGGTTCTTAAACTTTTTGTTTATTTGACACAGGGCTTTCTTATGATTGTATTGTTGCCAGACACCTGGTTAAACCCGGTCAAGAGACAGGAGAGACCGTCAAACTTTGTGGAGTTCTTAAGAGTGAGGCACCTACAGCGCTTCCCATCGCATTGGTGGAGATCCACTCCGATTTTGTCAGAGGCGTGATCAAAGCGGCTGTTATGGATGATCCCATCTACCCAGTCATACTTGGCGGTAGATACGTGTTTATTGGGAAACCGGAAGAGCCGATTGTGGCAGCAGTAACTACAAGAGGGCAAACCAAGAAGGAACGAGAGAGAGACTGCGCATAATTTGTTACCTATGAACTTAAAGAAGCGCAACAAAAGGACCCTACTTTGGCACCCTGCTTTAGGAAACTGCCCATGGCTAAGGAACCCAGACAGCACGGGGACATTTTTTCTAAGGATGGCGTACTTTATCGCAGAACGGGCAAGCCTGACCAAGGTTACAATCAGCTCCTAGTACCGAAACAGTACAGAAGCCAAATCCTAGAAATGGGGCACTCTCTTCCCTTTAGCGGACATATGGGACAGAACACCACAAACCAACGGATAACTACTCAATATTGGTGGCCAGGAGTAAATACTGATATTATCAGGTATGTCAAATCCTGTGCCCAGTGCCAACGTGTACCACCCAAGCAACGGACACCCCCAGTCCACATGGGTAAAATGCAAATAGTGGGAACACAATTTGAACGGGTTGTGATCGACATTTTAGGACCCTTAGAAAGGACTAAAAGAAGGAACAGGTTTATCCTGACCTTAGTCGACACATGCACTTTATGGGCAGAAGCTATCCCGCTAACATGCGCAGATGTCAAGCATGTCGCAGAAGCCCTAGTGCAGATTTTCACTCGGTTGGGATTCCCTCAGCAAGTGTTGACGGATAACGGATCTCCATACCGAAACCTGTTGATGGATGAGATCATTAAGATCTTGAGGAACCAACACATCTACATAAAGCCTTATACTCCGGACGGAAATTGGCTTGTGGAACGTGTTAATGGAAACCTAAACATGATGTTAAGTAAACTGGCACAAGTGAAACCTGAAGATTGGGATCTTTGTATTCCTGCAGCATTATTTAGCTACAGAGAAGCTCCTCATACTTCCACAGGATTTCCGCCAGCAACGCTTTTATTCGGCAGACCCATTAAGGGCCCGCTTGAAGCCTTACTTCAGTCTCTGACAGACGAGAAGGCGGATGAGACAGTTGTCTCAGCAAGTAAATATGTGTCGGATTTAAAGGAAAGGTTGAAACTAGGATGGGACCTAGCAACGACTAACTTTAAGCGAGCACGCACAAAGCACGCTAACCGATACAGGAAAGTCGCGAAAGAAAGAGAACTGGAAGCAGGAGATAAAGTTTTGGTGTTACTCCCTACCGGAAACAACCAACTGAGGATCGGATGGCAAGGGCCGTTTACCGTCCTTAAAAAGATTTCCAAGGCTAACTACCAGATCTCTATAAAAGGAAAGGAGAAGGTCTACCATTTAAATCTCTTAAAGTGATACTTGGAAAGATCGGTGCCAACCTCCGACCATCTCCTGATGATCGCCAAAACTGACGAAGATGACGATAGTGGCAGGGAAATTCCACTGCACACACACGAAATCTTTCAAAAATGTCAAAAGCGGCGACGCTCTTTCAAGCGTGCATGGGAGACATTCCAGAGAAAGGAAACTTTGGGAGTAGACTTGAGTAGGAATTGGAGAGAGACGGAGGGGGGAGATGAGAGGGAAGAAGACAGACACCCTGAAGCTACGGATATAGGAAATTTATCTCCATAACGTAGACATGGAGTGCTTCCATATCTTAAAAGGGGGGATGTTCTGTCGCATAGAGAGTATGATCAATAAATTTGCTATATATTCTTTCTTTCTTCCACCCGTGTCCTCTATTTTATTATCACTCTTTTATCCTTTTCCTGTGTTTTTCGCATTCGTTACGTTTGCGACTATAAACATTACTATTTTCCCATTCTAACGTTTACCTGTTTCTTTTCTCATACTGAGTACGCATGTTATGACATAATGTGTCAGTCACTGCATTAGACACAGAACTGTGAATATATTCGTCTGGCCAGACATAGGAGCAGACATATGTCTACAGCATTCCCTGCACCAGACGAAATACTGTGAGAAAATTCGCTCTCGAGAGACCGAATGGCAGACATGCGTCTCGTTCTTTCATGACACTCACGCTCCCACGGTTAAGTTTCTGAGCATGAGGTGTGAATAGCGCCAGACATGAGTAGCTCAGGAATAGCCGTATGTTGGGAGAAGGTGTGAAGACGCACGTTTGGCAGTTAGGGGAAACGGCTGAGTATGTGAAGTGTTATAGACAGGAAAGGGGAGATGATTTCAGATTTTTGAAATAGCGCGCATCCTTTGTCCTGTTTCATATATCTACCCAGTAGCTGTAAATTGATTTCATTCATTCTCCTAAATCTGCAGTAGACAGATCGCCAGGCTAGAAGAAATATCTTGTGTATTGAAAAGTCTTTAGTTTCTGGGCAACATTTTGCCGAGTTCTAGACTACTATTATATTGATCGATTCTAGTTCGTGGTATTAATCTGTAGTTCTGTGCGGAGGTAAATATTATATTAAGTATCTAATATTTTGTGAGTGATTAAGGGTTGAACCGCCTATTTTTCACTAGTTATTTTGTGCAGAGTGATTAAATTAAAATATAGTCTGTATTATTTTCTAGTGACGTGTTTCAGTGGAAAGCAGAATAAATTATAATTTCTAGCTTAAAACCAGGTAGCCATAATGAATTTAATTTACCTGCTAATAATCAGACGTAAATATTTTTAAACTAACTAGTAAATGCACTGATGCCTCATGAGTATTGACGAAATATATTTATATGTATTTCTAATTCATGATGACTGATTTTATGATATAACTTATTTCATGGGAAGTGTTAAACGTTAAGTCAAGCTGTACGCTTGCAGTTTAAAATGTAAGTTATAATCCGAGTACATAGTATGTATAAGTATTTTCTATGTGGTTTTTCTTCCCTATGCAGTGAAAACTGGGGTTAATCCAAACTTTGCCAGCGTTTAGTACAGAGACATACCTGTGAGAAACATAGACATTTTCTTATCTTTTACCACGTGGATTTTCAAGTAACACCTATCTGACAGTGCGTGTGCCTTCAGAGATAGACAGAATACCAATCCCACTAACGGTTCTTAAAGACTAAATGTTTATACCGGGCCTTTGAGCCAGATCATATTTCTTCACAAACTCTAATGTACATGCTGCCTTGTGGCGAGAATAATTACAGAAAAAAACATTAACTTTTCTGACATTTTTGACCAAGTGGGTGGTGAACCAAGACTATATGTTGAGAGTAGTTGTCCACCGGTCCTCGTCCTAATTAAGGGAAACCTCATGTTCTGACACTGTGTGCCCGCTGAAACCTAACTCTTACCTCATGACTAAGTGACATTAACTTAAATCTATAAAGAAAGAACGATCGCCTGAAGAGGATGCTCCCCGGACACGGTGAATGAAACCAAGATCTGCAGAGCTGGGTATCCACTTCAGCAAAAGATAGACAGATTAATGAAGTGTACACTAAGGTTTGCGCCACACGGCAAGCAACAGCACGTTTGTAGGTAAGGTTGTGTGAGTCAGGGCCCTGATTAAAAAGCTGAGTGAAAGTAGACTGAGGGATGTTCGTTGTTTGATTCACCCACCTTGTAACTTTCCTTGTGCAAGATTTGTTGCTAACTATATTTTCCTTAGGATAGACTATACTCACATCCAAGTCTGTTCATATTTTTAACAGGGAAAATATTAGACCCAATCATATGTATCTGTGACTCTTTGGGGCTATCATCTTTCTCCTAACGGGACTGTGGGCTAAACATCGAGGGAAGATCATACCAGGGGGTCTATATCCTTTTTTTTGTAGCAATTCATTGACTTGAGGCTTATTACATATATATATATATATATATATATATATATATATATATATATATATATATATATATATATATATATATATATATATATATATATATATATATGTATTTGATGTAATTTTGGATGTTGTGGTGGTGGAAGTTTATATTGATAATTAAACTGCACTTAAAAATTAAATCAGCGTGTTGGTCAGCTCGTTCTAAAATTTTCTATATAATCACTGTTATAGTTTTCCCACGTCTGTGTGTCTAAACTGTCGTCACTTGTATGTGCATGCACGTGAGTGGATAGAGATATATTAATATATATATGTGTTTAGACTGTCTGACTCCTCTAAATCTGTCGTAGAAGATAGGCAGAGAGAGAGAGAAGATTTCTCGATCTCAGAGACAGCCTCTATCACTTTCTACCATTTCACTCGTGGAAAACTATTTTTCTATTACTATCTCTCACTGTGACTATCACTCATTCTAATCTATTCAGAAGGGACCAACCCAAGTTTTAATTCCCGTATCAAAAATCTACGACAGCAACTAATATGAGGGTTGTGCATAGATAGCACTGAAAAACCTCATCATGTAAAATCATAGAAATCACTGCTGCAGGAGTGCATGGATGCTGTGGTACAGGCTTCTTACAATGGAACCAGTGGCAGTTTTATGTTCCATAAGGAGTGAATAGGAAATGAGTATGACAGCTCAAGAAATCTAACTTCTTTCGTTGCACACTCTTTTAAAATTGACTAATGACTAGCACCTCACCAAATTCAAAATAGGTATGTGAGGTTCCAAAACAGTAGCGAATAAATCAAGTGAAATACTACAGGTCGATGACAAGCCCCTCCCTGGTTTTTACATTTTTATTTCCTCATTCCTATCCAACTTTAAAAAATATGAAACAAGAATCAAAATACAGAGAATTACCTGTTATTTAATTACATAGAATGCTATGGCACATTAACATTACAGCTCAACTTAAGGTCTGGCCTTATCAACACATGACCTTTGAACGGGCAACAGCTAGACTGCATGCGTCAGGGTCAGTGAACCAGAGCTGACCATGACCCTACTCTACCTCCAAGTGGTGGTCCTGAAAATAGGCTGCATCACTGCAGTCTGGCTGAGTGAGTAGGGTTCGAAGAGGGAAGGCTAACCCAGTCCCAAAAATGCTGTGCTGAAGTCGGATGTGTCAGCCGAAAGGTGCAAATATCGCAGCTTTACTGTAAATGGACACAACGCAACCAACGTCCTTTTCAGGACCAACAATGAAGAAGAATGGGCAACAATTTTTGCTTATTCTTTTAACGTTATTTCTTTGGCCATTCTAGATTTCACTTTAAGTTATTTTGTTTCTGGACATAAAAAATAAAACTTACGAGGGGCGTTCAGAAAGTAATGCACCACATCGTTTTTCTCAGGAGCTGTTTATTCAAAAAGCATGAAATTTATATACAATATACATGGATATGTCATGTAAACATTGGTATTATTCAACATAATCCTCATCAACTTGTACAGCTTTATGCCAGCGTGAAACAAGTGCATGTATTCCTAGCCTGTACCAGATTTTGTCTTGATCATGTAGCCATTTCTTCGCTGCATGAATCACTCCTTCATCATCTTCAAACCTTGTCCCACGGAGTGCATCTTTAAGTGGACCAAATAAATGAAAATCAGAGGGTGCCAAATCGGGACTATAGGGTGGATGGGGTAGTACAGTCCAACCCAATTTGGTGATTGCTTCCCGTGTTGCCAGACTTGTGTGAGGGCGTGCATTGTCGTGAAGGAGAAGCAGGTTTGCTGGATTCTTATGCGGCCGAACTCTGCGAAAACGTTGATTGAGTTTTTTCAATGTCTTAATGTAAGCTTGCGAATTGATTGTCTCTCCTCTTGCCATAACGTCCACAAGAATCACACCTTCAATGTCCCAAAAGACAGTGATCATGACCTTTCCAGCTGAAGGAATTGTCTTGAATTTCTTTCTTCTTGGTGATTGCGGATGATGCCACTCCATTGACTGTCTTTTTGTCTCAGGATCAAAATGATGTGCCCAGGTTTCGTCACCTGTAACGATCTTAGCCAAAAAGTTCTCTCCATCAGCATTGAAATGCTCCAACAATTCAGAAGAAATTGCTTTCCTTTGCAATCGGTGGTCATTTGTGAGACTTTGAGGACCCCATCTTGCGCAAACCTTAGAAAATCCGAGAGTTTTTATAACTGCATTTGCACTACCAATGCTGACTGACAGCTGTAAGGCCAATTGTTGAGTAGTGATTCGCCTATCAGTAAGAATAATGCCCTCAGCGCATTTCAACATTTCTGCGTTGGTGGCTGTGGCAGGACGTCCACAACGCGGCCGATCAAGCAGCTCCGTATCTCCACTTCCTGATTCTTTGATTCTCTGAACCCAGCGACTGACTGTACTCCTGTCGACTGCAAAATTTCCATACACATCACATAGACGCTTGTGAATATTCACAACAGTTTCCTTCTCTGCAACGAGAAATTCTATCACAATTCGCTGTTTATAACACAAGTTGCTAACACGCTCCATTTCAACGGTTTAGGGCAGCCGTATTATTTGGCCGGTTGCGGTGCAATTTGGTGCACACAATTGGCGCACACGATATGTGAAGTGTGCAAAATTTCATGCTTCTATCTTCATTATTAGCTGAGAAAAACGATGTGGTGCATTACTTTCTGAACGCCCCTCGTATTAGGGCTGGGATTGATTTCGAACAATTTGATAAATTATTTTAAAATCATAACTATTTTTTTTTTAATTACTTTTTTTTTTTCCCCCCTCGCATGAGGTCGCATATTTTTTCCTCGCATGAGGTCGCATTGTCCCCGCCCCAAACCCGGCTCTGGTCAAGACCACATGTCCCAACACAAGAAGACCCAATGACAAAATGTGTCACCTAGTGATCTTCTGTGTTCTCACACAAAGGACCTAATGACACATGAATGTCACTGTACCAGTCCCTGTGTCTAGACACATGATCCTAGCCAAAGGCCGGATACTAGGCATTGGGTCTTCACAGCATTATTAGTGCTGTGGTTCAAGGACTATATTTATGTTATTTGTTATATAGCAACATCGTCTGAAAAATATAATAAAATTCTAAAACGATACAACCAAACAACTTATTATTATTGGCAATACTTGGCGAATTCCATATCACAAACCTCTACATAGCAAAAGCTCTCGCATTTAAGCAAAGAATTTAAACATAGTTAAAAATGGAATAATCGATTAATTTGTTTCATCAAATTAGTCACCAAAAAAAAAAAAAAAAAAAATTAAACCGATAAATCGATTAATTAATCACTAACGATCACAGCCTTACTTTTTAATCAAATGGAAGTTAATGTCCCTTGTTTTGACATTTAATTCATGTACTTGTACAGAAACAAGCGAGAATATACAAATGTACTAACAGGGAGTGACTTCTCAATCACTCTGTAGTTAAATGAAAACAAAAGTGAACGAGGAAAACAACGAACGTGGCATGATAAATTCATTCATTCATCACCTTTTTTTCATTCTTTAAGGAGCATGGAGCTACAACTGCAGTTGGCTCCCCTGTAGGAAACCTTCAACACACTACAGGTATACCTCGCTTTATTGCGCTTCACAGATATTGCGCTTTTTTTCAAGTTATTCATGTTTATTTTTTAGAACGTGCCTTCTTCTTCCGATAGATTTTAGCTCTCCACCAGCAAAAAGATTAGGATTCGTTGAAGGCTCAGATGATGAAGATTAGCATTTTTTTTAGCAATAAAGTATTTTTAATTTTACAATACAGTTATTTTAAGACCTAGCGCTATTGCGCACTTAATAGACATATTGTAAACATGATTTTAGGCTTCTATATGCACTGGGAAGCCAAAAAAATGGGCATGACCCACTTTATTGCAATATTCGCTTTATTGCGGTGGTCTGGAACTGAATCCGCAATATCTCTGAGGTATACCTGTACATGCTCCTGCAACATTGGTTTCTATAGCATTTGTTTTACATGATCAAGATGCCAACCTCGTATGTGTCACCTTTTAGGACATGCGCGAGGAAGAAGTGGTCCTTTTCTTTCCCATCTCCTCAGAGACCCATGGGAACTACACAGGGTTGGCATGAAAAAGCTGGGACAAAATATAGATAAAAGTAATTAGAGCGCCTGCTTCTCATGGCAAGGGAACTAGGTTCAAAACCAGGTTGTGCCATGCTCCAGTTCACCTAGAAGTAAAAATTGGTACCTGACTCTGCTTGTAAGCAAGGAAGGGAATTGGTCACCCCCACTTCACTCCTCTATGGTAGTATCAACAGCAGGACTACCTTTAACTTTTTTTATACAGGCCCGTATCCTTCTATCCGAACACCCAGAAAACTAAATATTCTGAAGATCAAAAGTTTCTTTTGGCTAGTTTTGGACACATTTTGGGCGACATCTGGAAAAATTTAGTTTCCGAAGCGCAGCTGTCCTGGACAATTTTGGATTAAAGGATTCAGACCTGTACAAAAGAATTCTTTAAATCCAACAAGTTAATGAAACCAGAAAAAATAAATAAACTGTCAACAGGTATACAAGTGGCAGTACTCACTGAGCCAGTGCCTTGGTGCTGATTGGCATTATGTCTAAGTTAACTTTTCCTCCCTCTGGTGTGTCCAAGAATGCAAACTCTTCAAGGATGTCCACTTCTGCTCAAAATGTCAAGGAATCAGCATTTCCCTTGATTCTAAACATTGATATCAACTTAACAGATGAAAAAGCTAAATTCTTAATGCTCTCGTGTGGTCACTCATCATATTCAAAGTATGCGAGATAAAATGATCAGTTCACATTTACCCATGACCTACTTGTCATTGTTACGAGAGGATATATGATTTTTAGCAACTAGGTAGGGAGATCGGGTAAAATTTGAAAATTTGGTTTTTGAAAATACAGTTGAGATATATTATAATTTTGCGCTTCACGGTGTTGAAAGCGAGGAGTATAATTTGCTTAGTTTTTAGTATGACGTTTCACGTTGATAAGGTAACACGTGACGACATTGTAATTGTACCCTTATTATGTTAGCCTTGGTCCTAGACGGACGCAAGTTTGAAGTCTCCCATGAGAAGGATATTTATATAACGGATTTTCTTGATGTTAAGGCATTTGGGTCAGCCTATAATTTGTGGATACAATTTATGCCTCAGTGATGAGATGGAATATGTTTCAAAGTGGATAATATATATATATGGGAGCAACATTTATTGAAAGTATCCAAGAAAGTCACATTAGCCGCGTAAGTCGAGTTGTTCAGTACCGGATTGCCGAATCTAGGAATCACGAGTAAATAACTTAACTGTACGACGACTTAAGGAATCAAACTCAAGTGACGATTTATGATGTATTATTTGAATGCTGATGAACTGTATAATTGGATGTTATGTCGCTATTAAATTGTATTCGTTCGGACTCTGAACGCCAAGGACTTATTCATTGATCTTGTTGAAAGTTCAGAACGTTGGCCCACTATTCGTGTTTACCGTCATGGCACCAGAAGCTCTACCCTAGAGCAGTATTGATAAAATTAAGAGCCCAAATAATACGGTGGTCAGAAACCGGCAAACCCAGAAGTTAGCAGAGAATACCAGAACAAAACTGGTATGATAGGAAACTCTTTACAGAGCGATACAACAGGAAGCAATCTGATCATCAGAAGGAGTCCCCCCATCCGACAAGTGTTTCGGCCCGATTACTCCTTTACACTCTAAGGGGGGCGGGCCCAAGCGTCTCAGCTTCCTGTTGTCTTGTATCAAAAATGAACCCATTTCACTTATGGTAGCAACTTTTAAATCCACAACGCCAGCCGTGGAGGCAATTGTGAAAGTAACAAAGAGAAGACAAATTATTCCGTTCGTTCCGTCGCCCTTCACAACTAAGGACACACACTGAGACACTAGCGTGCAGCCGACGAGCCTTAGCCCCTGCGCGCCGCAAGCCACTGAAATTCTGTACCTGACACTTCCTATAGTATACATCGCCTGTTGCCCCAGAGTCGCAGCCCTTTCACTAGTACACCAAAAAACCTCAGCGTTGTGGACTTAGAAAAATTTTGGTGTTTTCTGTACCGCAGCGTTTATTGTCACGATTTCCATTGCCCATTGCGGTTGTTCCACAGCCAGCCTGATGCCTTTTCGGCAGTTTCACTAAGCCTCTTCAGTGCCCTTGTTCTAGACTGTCCCTTCAGCCCCAACAGTTTCAATAAATCATACACTGATGCAGCCACAAGCCCTCTTGCGCCCACTTCAACCGCCATGACCCTTGCACTGAATCCATCGTGTCTCAGATCCGCGGCCAGATCACTATACTTGGCCGCTTCGAATGAATGTTGCTCGTCTAATCTGGATTCAAATGGCACGGTCAGTTCAATCAGTATGACCTGAAGCGTTGCTGAAGAATGAAGCACTATATCTGGCCATCTCCATGATTTTCTGACACTCTCTGGATATGCCCCCCGCCCAGGTAGGTCTACCGCCATCTCCCAGTCGTTTGCACAATCAAGAAGAGATGGTAAACTGCTACCAGGTTTACTCGGTTTGGGGTGTGCTGACTTTCCTGCCCTCAGAAAGTATGTGTTTGCGGTGTCTGGCCGGACTTTGCTATTCGCTTTCATTCTTGCCTGATCTATTGTCGCAGCAAGCTCATTTAGCACTTTGTTATGGCGCCAAGTGTATCGCCCTTGCCCTAATGCCACCTTACACGATGAGAGCACGTGTTCAAGTGTCTGCCTCTACTGGCACAGGGGGCACTGCTCATCATCCGACTTTCCCCATTTCACAAGGTTGGTGGCCGACGGCAGCAGGTCATACATTGATCTAACCACGAAGCTGAGCCTAAGAGGTGCCATATGCCATATATCATTCCATGTCAAGGACCTCTGCATGGCTCCTTCCCATGTAGTCCATTGGCCTTGTTGGACCTGCTGCACTGCTTTGTGCAACCTCTTATCATTCTCAGCTCCTCGTATCTCCTGAACTACCATGTCTCTGCGCTCCCTGCTTGATGCCTTGGACCACCAGCGGGTATCACCATGCCCAAATCCCCGTCTATTCATTTGTGTGTATCCGATTACCTCTCTCAGTTTGAGTGACTCTTCAGCAGCATCAACAGCTTCTTCCACTCTCCACTTCCTTCCCATTTTCAGTGTGGGCTGAATGGACTTAACCACGTCATCAGCTGACTCGCGTAGCATCATTGCAAGCCTTGCTTTTCCAACTTTGTACTCTTCAACAACTGACTTGAAGGGAAGCAGAAGTTTTTACTTTTTGCAGTACAGTGCTACATCTGACAGACCTGGTGGTATGCCTAGCCATTTTCTCATGAACTTGTTGACCTTCTGCTCTATAGCTTCCACTGTACTTGTGCTTATTTCATATATAAGCAGTGGCCACAGCAACTTCGGTATCAACATGAACTGGAGGCACCACAGTTTGAACTTTCCCAGGAGTCTGCTTTGGTCTATGATCTGTAGTCCTTTGTCTGCCATTTCTATTGTCTGTTGCACTGCCTTCGAGTCTTTTAATGAGGCATCGTACACTCTGCCAAGACTTTTAACAGGTTCCTCAATGACAGTAGGGATTCTTTGATTGGAAACCGTGAATATGACCTCTGCTATCTTCACTTTCCTGACTGATAGGCTTCTCGACTTCTTGGGTTTGAAGCTCATTCTGCACCAGCTGACTAGTTCATCCAGGCGTGCTAACATCCTCCGGGCCTGATGTTCATCTGATGTCAGAATTGTTGTGTCATCCATGAATGCTTTGAGCGGTGGCATGTGACACATTCCACCGAGCTTTGGGCCTATAGCCATTCCTTCAGCCGCATTGAGGATTACCTGCATAGCCATGACGAATAGTATCGGAGAGATGGTACATCCCATCGCAATTCCAACTTCAAGGCCAATCCACTTCGTTATGTACTCTCTGGTTGAAAATCTAACAGAAAACCTTGCGAAATACAGCTTCAGCATTGCTGCAATCTCTTGTGGAACATGATACATTTCTAGGGCCTGCCACAACATCTGGTGTGGAACGGATCCATAAGCATTTGCTAGATCCAACCAGATTACATGGAGGTTTGTTCTGTCAGACTTTGCCTTTTGGATTGCTTCCCAGATCATTGCGGCATGTTCTAGACATCCTGGTGTACCTGGGATACCTCCTTTCTGAATGGTAGTGTCAATGTACCCATTTGCCAGGAGGTATGTAGTGAGTCTTTTCGCCATTACTGAGAAGAATATCTTCCCTTCCACATTGAGTAGTGAGATTGGCCTGAACTGACTGATGTCTGTGGAATTATGTTCCTTCGGGATGTAGACTCCGTTTGCCTTTCTCCATTCCTTGCTTACGAGTTGGGTTTTCCACGCATTCTTCAGTAAACGGAGCAGTCGTTTGAGAACCTCAGGGCATCTTTTATACACCACATATGGAACACCATTAGGACCTGGAGCTGACTTGCAACGAGCTTTCTGGACAATGCTTTCTACCTCTTGCAGCGTTGGGGGCTTGGTGTTAAATTCAGCTCCTGGCTTACCCGGCCATTTAAGGCCTGCCATGTTGCTGAGCGGCTCATCTTTGCGACCATCTGAATATGTCATTCTAAGGTGTTCTTCCAGGTCTTCTTTCCTGATGTTTAGCGTACCCGACCGTGGCTGCTCAAACAGTTCTTTGACAAACTTGAAGGGCTCCCTAAAGAATCTTTCCCTATCCCTTCGAGTCTTCCTTCTCTTCCTGCACAACCTTTCCGCTCTACAAAGGGCATTATGTTGGCCTTTCAGGTGCTCCCAAACTTGCCGTAACCCTTCCTTCTCTGTGGCAACTGTGTTCTTGAACAGTTTTCGGGCATGCTTCTTGTTTCCTGATTTCATCTATTTTAATTTGTCTTCTACTTTTCCGTGGTGGGTTACTTTCCCTTGCCTCCCTCACTCCGAACACTTTGCGACAGTGCAGATATACTATGTCGCCAAAGATTTCCAGCTTCTCCAAAGTTAGCTGCTTCAGGTTGTTATCCAACTCCTTTGCCAAGGCTTCGTCCAGCTGTTCCCAAAGCCTTTTTGCACTGGCAGGTGGAAACTTTATTGCATCTCTCTTCCCGTCCAAGAAGTGTGTGAGAATCATCATCTGGCAGATCAACTTGAATGTACTCAGCACTGTGGATTGACTCCTGGCTGCGTTCTTCTAACGTCTTATCCGTCGAGACAGAGCGCTGTTGATCTCCCACTGATGACCTCCCACACCCCTTTTTCGTTCTGTGGATTTTCATTCCTCTCTGAGTAGAGAATTCCCTACCACAGGCACATGGAAATTCCAGCCGTTGTTCAGAGCTCGAAGTCCGTGTAACGGGTCTGGTCGATTCCATTGAGGCGCATGTGGATTCATCATCCTCCCCCCCCCCCCCCCCCCCCCCCCCCCTTTCGGTGAATCCCGGGGGCATCTATCGTTTTTGGGTCCTGTAGCAAGTAACAGTCATCATTATGTACGTATTTGTGAGAACGGACTGACAATGCATATTTTGATACTTGGATTTTTCCCTGCTAACTGACGGCATGTATTGTAACCAAGATTAGTAACTGTGTATGAGTTATATACCCCTTGTACTTTCCTAGGTGTCTCCCAGAGGACTATGACAAAATAGGACCACAACTCCCTCAAGCACGTTGTAAGAGGCTGGTTGTTGTTTTGTTTAACTACGGCTGCTGAACTTCGTGCTCTTTTGCAGCCAATACCAAGTTCAAGACTCCTTGGTATTATCTACACTGTAGATCTAGGCTTTTTCTGTTTTTTCCAAAACGTTTTGAGTTGAAGTCATGAGCTCCAAATTCTCCAGCCTGGCTTGCATGTAAATTATCATCACATCGGGAGTAAGATGCGTGTGGCATACTGTGCATTCCCTGCCATCCAAGGGGGCTCTCCAAATATTCAGAGCTAATATACTGTGCTCTGGTTATGGGCTTTCCCAAGAAATTGTCATGTCCTACACAGAGCCACTTCTCAGCTCCCCCTACCTATTATAGGTCCATAGTAAGATCTTCCTGCATGCAGGTAAAAGCCAGAGTGACTAATCCAAGCTTAATGTGCATTGCTGGGTTCTCAACATGTTCCACCACAGGGGGAATCCCTGGAAGTGTGTGGATGATTTCAAGTCATTGAGGGTGTAATTTACCTCACAGACAGAGGTTCTCTTTCACATCTGTATAATATAGCACTGTGCTGAGATGGTGGTCATATAAGGATGACTCCAGATATGCCTCCAATGCATATAAGCGGCAGGTAATATGAGATTGTGCAAAGGGCTGGCAACCTACTCAAACTGCTACAGAATCAACTGCTGCAAAATGCTTTGATGCAGGTTTTCCGCAATGGGACCAGCTGCTGTAGCAGTTCCATACTCCACAGGGAGCAAACAGGGAAATGATGATGATGATATGTCGTAAGAGGCAACTAAGATGAGATGCATGGGAGCTGGCAACCTCATCAAAAATGTCTGTCCACATTATAAAAGTACAGTAGTGAAACTAAATGACCTCGTCAAGGGGTCAATGTCTGTATGTCAGAACTGACAGGTCATGTGATATAAACCCATGTTTGACTGATGTAAGGAAATGTATGCATTGTTGAGAGTTGCTGTTGCCCCCCCCAGCAGCTGACATTGTTGTCTAGATCTTAGGGGGAACTACGTGGAGTGTGTTTCTTCATACATGATTAGTAAATGTGGAAAGAGACAATTCTATAGTACATTAATTGTTCAATGCAAAAACTAACACCATATGGGTTTTTTTGTGTGCGTGTGGCGCAGGGGTTGTGTGTGTACGCATGTATATGTGTAGCAATGAATGCCTTTCATCCTGCAGTCACTGAGTCAAAACGGATGAATTTTCTGAATACACAAAATATACCACGGCTTGTAGTCTCCACATAATTTCATCACATAAAAAGGATACGATGAACATATGAGAAGAAAGTGTTATACGTAAAGCTGCCTTGTTTCTGTATGACAGAAATCACTTCGTTGAAGACACGCTCATGCTTGGGCCAATCATGCTGCAGCAATATGATGAGATGGGCTAGCGTTGAGTCTGTCCTTTGTGGGGAGGTCAGCTTTTCCTAGTGAAGACAAGTTTTCAATGGTTATCTTATTAGGTCACTCTTAAGTTAATGTTTTATTTATTTTCTTCTTCATTTCCTTTTTCACTTGATAAGGAGCGTGGAACCACAACTGCAGGTGGTCCCCTTGCAGGAAGCCTGCAGCAAAGAATTCAGTTGTTCTTGTAGCAATTTGTTTTACATGGTGAGGTTGCCAGCCCCATCCACCTTATCTTAGTTGCCTCTAAAGACATGCCTGAAGCAGTGGACCAGTTCTTTCTTGGTCTACCCAGAGACCTCTAGGAACTACATGGGCTGTATTTTATGTACGTGATAGTTCTTCACGTCACAACACATGTATTACTAATTAATCTCTACCTCTTACTAGACTATGTCATGTCTCCTACTGTGTGGTAAAAAAGGTCAAGGTAATCCCTCTATGAGCTTTAAAAAAAAAAAGGTAAAGTTAGTCCCATGGCCCCTGTGAGGTTAAAAAAAGACAGTCCCACAGCCTCTGTGAGGTTAAAAAAAGGTAGTCCCATTGTAGCAGCGAGGGGGTGCCAGGCTGTTGATGCTCTTGATGGTTGATAAGATGGCACACTGACAAACACTGGATGGATCTTTACTACAAATTTATTCAATTTAGGCCACTTTGTGTAACAAGCTACCGCTCGAGATATCGGCTTCGAAGGGCAGGGTAGCAAGCACGTGATCGTGTGGTGTACTTGCCCAACTCCAGGTTCTCGGGCAGAAGCTACTGGTAAATGATGGTGATATTTGCTTTGACTCATTATATCAAGACAGGCATCAACAAACTCCAGGACGAATGCTTGCAACTCGTACACGCTCAACTGACTTTAGTGTACAAAGTAAAACTCTGGAACAATAACACTGTACTCTCTACTGATCATGGTTCTGTATTAATCTAGAAAAGTTCTCGAATTCAACTTCTACTCACTGTTGATAGGATTCTCTGAATTTCTGCTCGATCTACCAAATTGGTCTGCAGCTATAACTTTCTGCATTTACGAAACCCCGTTAGCGCCAATTTTCTTCATGAACACTGAAGTTCCTAACCTCTCTACAGTCTCTAACTTCTCTTGAGTCTCAACCTTTTCTCTAACAACTATTCTCCAACTGCCCGTGCAACAACATGTTTTCCTATTTCCTGTTGACCGCTAAGTATCTCTAACTTGCTGAGTCTCCTACTGCCCATGAAAAACCTATGTTCTATATCTACAAAATGTCATCTCCGTTTAAATATTCACTTGCTATTAATCTCAATTAGCCTCTATCACCACTACTGTCTATGCAGAGGGCTTATACTCACTAACAATGTTCCTAGCAGACTACCGCTGCTCCATGCACTGCCCACCTGACATGTGCATCACGTGTAGGTCACATCAGGTGGATACGATTAAACTGGTTTCCCAACCATTTTGGGTTCACGGTTCTCATGTTCTACATTCTGAGTCTTCTGACATCATCTAAAATCACAATACTTCGTGAACTCTGTATTTCATCTATCTTGATCAGGTCATATTCAGTTTCACTGTCTAATTTGTTTCTCATGTCACAATCGGGGTATCGCCGTTCATCTTAGGGCCTATTTGGAAAGCCCTGCCAGCCCCGTGGTCCTTCTAGCTTTGCATTCTCTCTCGGACTGCCAGCAAACACAATTCAATTCTATATCTCCTTTTGACCTTCCGGAATTTGCGCTTCCTGATTGGCTAATCTGATGTCTATTGTCCAATCCTTTTCTCCGTTTCATCCTCAGTCAGTCCATTTGTACTGAGCTACCTTAAGCACGCAGACACTATCATGCCATTCTATTTATAACTTAAGCTTGCAACCATTGCCCGTTACTTAAGTATTTCGTGAACGTTCTTATCTTACTGTTCCTTCCTTATCTACTCCCCTTCTTAAACGCAATTCCCTACGTCACCATAGCCTTTATGAGCTTTAAAAAACATAAAAAAAGAAAAAGGTAGCTCCATAGCCCCTGAGAGGTTAAAAATGATAGTCCCATAGCCCCTGTGATGTTAAAAAAGAAAGTCCAATAGCCCCAGTGAGGTTAAAAAAGATAGTCCCTTAGCCTCTGTGAGGTTAAAAAAAGATAGTCCCTTAGCCCCTGAGGTTAAAAAAGGTAGTCCCATAGCCCATGAGGTTAAAAAATGTTGTCCATAACCCCAGTGAGGTTAAAAAAGATAGTCCCTTAGCCCCTGTGAGGTTAAAAAAGGTAGTCCCATTGCCCATATGTTAAAAAAGGTTGTCCATAGACTCTGTGAGATTAAAAAAGGTAGTAACATAGCCAGTGAGGTTAAAAAAGGTTGTCCATAGACCCTGTGAGGTTAATAAAGGTAGACCCATAGCCCGTGAGGTTAAAAAAGGTAGTCCCATTGCCCATATGTTAAAAAAGGTTGTCCATAGACCCTGTGAGGTTAATGAAGGTAGTCCCATAGCCCGTGAGGTTAAAAAGGTAGTCCCATTGCCCATATGTTAAAAAAGGTTGTCCATAGACCCTGTGAGGTTAATAAAGGTAGTCCCAAAGCCCGCGAGGTTAAAAAAGGTAGTCCCATTGCCCATATGTTAAAAAAGGTTGTCCATAGACCATGTGAGGTTAATAAAGGTAGTCCCATAGCCCGTGAGGTTAAAAAAAGGTTGTCCCCATTGACCCAGGTAGTTCCCAAAGCCCGCGAGGTTAAAAAAGGTAGTCCCATTGCCCATATGTTAAAAAAGGTTGTCCATAGACCATGTGAGGTTAATAAAGGTAGTCCCATAGCCCGTGAGGTTAAAAAAGGTTGTCCCATAGCAGATACTGCCATAGGGGAGTGAAGCATTAAGACTTCACCTTACCAGGCCACAGCTTTATAAGATGGCATGACTGGTTCCTTTCCTCGCTGCCTTGCCTTCCCTAACTCAAGAGCAGAGTTAGGTAGGAATTTATAGCAGGGTAGACCGGAGTGTGAAACAACCAGGCTTTGAACCCGGCAACTTTGCCTCAAGAAGCGAGTGCTCACTTCTGCCACCCGATTTTCATCCCTCTGTGAGGACTTTCCTTGTTACTGATTCAGTAAGGATGAAGGGAAAATAAAATGTTAGAATCTCTATCTTAGCTGACTTTTCATATCTACCACCTCAGACATTCAAGTCCCACAGTTAAATACTATTTCCTGTGTAAAAAAAAAGACACTGTACAAACTTGTCCACAGTAATGTTTTCTAATTTCAGTATTAACCCTTATGATGCCTACAGAAACCACGGCTGCAAAAGTTTGTTCTGTAGTGTAGGCTTCCTTAAAGGGTGCCATCTGCAGTGATGGTTCCATGTTCCATAGGGAGCGAAACGGGAGATGATGATGACGTTTTTATATAAAGTGATTGGTTAAGGTCACTCAGATGTTTAAGATACCAGTGCTTGTACGATATAGAAAGAAGGTAGATTGTGGATGTTGAGAACAAGAAAAGTTGACAAAAGAAAACAGTCTGGTAAAAAACATGCAATATTAAAAATTCTAAATAAATACAAATACTTTAATTTTTGTTTTGATTCTGCCTTTTCAGATCAAGACAATTCAAACGTACTTTCCATTTGCTGCCTTCAATAAACAATGAAACAAAAACGATTTTAAAAAAATAATTAAGTTTTTGAAGCCTATTCCGCCATCCCCTTTTTTAAAAAAAATCAATAAGGAAAAGTATGCTCATTTCAGCTTACTTTAAGACCAGCTATCAGGAAAAGCAGACAAAATGGCAGAACCTCTCCATCTAAACACTGCAGCATCACAAGACTGCGGCCAGACTTTGAGTCAGCCTTCTCCTCAGCAGTGTCCTCTGTACTCAGAGATGAAGACATGGATCCGCTGGATGATATTGTGTCAACGAGATCTAGTACCTGCTCGCAGGCTTTCTGTATATTAGAAAACAAAGGTGCATGGATCAATTCAAAGTCTTAAATGCTTCAACTAAATAAGCTATGTAGTAGCCATGATGTATCTTAACAAAATATTCCTACAGGGAGCTACACTGTGACCAGAAGATGCATCATTCTGGAGGCCTTCATCGGGGACACAACACATGAAAAACAGTCCAGAAAATAAATGTTAACTAATCTTCATGCATAAACTAAGAAGAAAAATGAAAAAAATAGAAAAATGTTCTGTAAAAACCACACTTTAATCCAAGCCAACATTGATGAAGACCTTGTGGTTGTAAGGTAGGTAGGCAGTCCTATAGCAGATACTTCCAGGGTAAGAGAGGTAAGGGGGGACCAAGGAACACATGGAGAAGAAAACTGGCGACAGACATGAAGGGAATGAAGAAGATATGCAAAGACCTTGAGCTGATGGCACAAGACAGGAAGACCTGGCACATGTTTGTTGAAGGCTTATGCTCCTTGGGAGCTGAAAGGTGATGAAAACATGTTTCCAGCTGGAAATGGCAAACACAAATAGCAAGAGATGTGTGTAGTCTCTGCACACTCACAAATGAAGCCATCAATAAAATGCAAATCACGCAGTAACACAATTAAGGGAATATGGACTGCCATGTTCCCCAGAATTAAACAAGTTACACACTACCTGAAAAAAACTGAAGACTGTCTTAAGTCAAATATTTTCACTATCATGATCATTATTATTAGCACTACAATTCTTGACTTAACTCTTTCCACTCCAAGAGCTTCATGGCACGCCTAGATATAGTTCATTATTCTCCCAACAGCTATCTTGTACGGCCATTTTGTTAGTCAGATTTCTCATGACGCCACTTTAAAGGTGGCCTCACAGCAGATACAGGCATAGGGGAGTGAAGTGTTAGAGACTTCACTAAACTAGGTCCAGTTCCCTCCCTCACTGCTACTGCCTTCCCCAACTCATAAGCAGAGTCCAGGTACCCATTTACATCTGGGTAGAACATTTACATGACACAAAATTAACGTATTTGTTGCATATTAGACTTACATTTCAAAATGTTCTTCACGCAATTTACAATGAATTTATATAAAATGACATATGCCAAGTCTTCCTGTCCTGTGCCATCAGCTAAAGATCTGTCCATGTCTTCTTCATGCCTGTATCCAATTCTCTTCTCCATGTGTTCCTTAGTCTCAAAGAACTGTCTTGTAATGCTATCAACAGGTTTCCTCAGTGTGTGTCCTATCCATCTCCAGCATAAAAGGTGGTCCCAAATCAGATACTGCCATAGGGGAGTGAATGTTATAGACTTCACTATACTAGGTCCAGCATCGAGAGGTGGGGGTGATCAGTTCCCTTCCTCGTTGCTTTTTACATCCCTAACTCAAGTGCAAAGTCAAGTACCCATTTACAGCTGATTAGACTTATGCGTGTCACTACCGTGAATCAAACACCGCACCTTTGCCGCGAGAGAACAGTGTTTATCTCCAGCGTACGTGTGTAAAAAAACTGGCATCCAATTGGGTGCAAGGGTTAAAACCTTAAAACTGGGTGGGACTGAAAGAGTTAATGATAAAACTGAGGCGTACAAAGTTCTTAAGAGATCAAACCAATGTAAATACATACTTACTGCATACTGTTTTAGTCCAAAGTAGCTACTTGCCATCTGTAGTGAAATCCTCACCTGTTGTCATGACGAGAACACATTAAAGTTATATATTAAGTATCTTTTGTGCTTCTTCTTCTTCTTGGATCCTTAGCCCCCGACTGACAAATCAGACCATCACGCCTAGTGGCATCTTGTAGGGCAGCAACAAACTGTCCCCATTTTGCTCAGTCAGTGGCCATCCTTCAGTGGCCGTGCCTCAACTCTGGTTCATGCTTTGCATCTCAGCCTCGACTGTTCTCCACCAGGTTATCTTTGGTCTGCCTCTTTCACCGTCCTTCTGGAGTCCATGGCATAGCAGTTCTGGTGATGGTGTCAGAGTCCCTTCTGAGGACACGGCCAACCCAATTCCAGTGTCTGCCTGCAATGATGGTGTGCATGCCATTTTGACTGCACCGTGTAAGCAGTTCCTGTTTGGAGATGGTATTCGGCCAACAAATTATTTTGTGCTTAAAGTAATATATAATGTACACGTTGCACTGGAAAGTTACTATACAAAAAAAAAAAACCCTTGAAGGCATTGGCAGGCAACCCAGGAGGTGTGGAGATCTACTTCAAACATAATGAGCTCTCTAATGATCCACCTTGATAAAATCGTGTCTGTTTTCAGGTTTTAGAGTATTTGAAATAAGTTCAGCCTATAGATAACTTTTATCTCTGCCGGATGATCTACTTCCTGTAATTCCATCAACAAATTGGTGGAAAACTAAAACTAAAAGATTTTACCAAATGTTAACTTCCCAGAAAATGTTGCAATCAGTTCACAATTAAAGTGAATCTCTGTAAGGCAGCTCATGAGTTTTTTTATTGGAAATCCAGAAAAAATACCTTTAATCCTGGGCATAACGCTCTTTAAAATGCCAAAGGAAAGGGCTTGTCTTAAATGACCTTAGATTTAAAAATTGTTTTATTGGTCCCATCTGTTACTTAGAGATCTACCAAATCATCCAATGTGTTCTACAAGTAGAGAGAGATCTACCTTATGCTGACCCCTGCTCTAAGGCAAAAGGTACAAAAAAGACGTAACTGGTATTTATATCAGTTTTATAGATGCAAATGAGTGGATTATAAGGGAGGTTGCAGTACTACCCTTCTGTAACACAAATTTAATACTGCAATAAGAAAAACACAGAATTTGAGAGCAAAGAAAACAACAACAGGGGTTAAAGCAATAGTGACAAATCCATCATGAGATCAGATTCTGCAGTGAGGTTTGCAACTAATGAAAGCTTACCTTCATTTTGTTATTACTCGGCACAGCTAAACTTTGCAAATGTGTAAGTGCATCTTGGTAATTGCCCTGGAAAAAATAGTTACATTTCTTAAATGTTTGTCATTTAATTGCTTCTTTGGTCCTGGTGTGTAAGCAAAAGTTCAACAGGGGTTTTATTTCAAATGCTTATAGATCAGATTTGCCATATAGATATCATGCTTAATATAATATTATACATCATTATGACAATGATTAATGTAACTTCTATTTGACATTTGTAATCTGTGGAAAAATAATATATATATATATATATATATATATATATATATATATATATATATATATATATATATATATATATATATTAAAGAGATATATATATATATATATATATATATATATATATACATATATATAAACAACTGTGCATTTTACTTTCCCAAAACCAAATATTCCAAGCAGATCTGTTTAAACCAGGTATATCATCTTTCACCTTTCACCTCCCAAAGGAGCATATGCCTTCAAGAAACTTATGCCAAGTCTTCCAGTCCCATGCCATCAGCTCAAGGTCTTTCATGTCTTCTTCATCCCCTTCATGTCTACTTCCAGTTCTCATTTCCATGAGTTCTTTGATCTGCTGCCACCTGTACCATTTTCCCTTGTTTGTTCAATGTCTGAACATCCCAGGAACCAAATATTGAGGTTCTAGTCAGCAACACAGACTCAAACCATGAACATGCTTTTAGTTTATTTCAAATTTTTTTTTTTGACCTCTGAAAGATCTTTTTAAAGATGACAGTAACTAAATAGCTCAAAAACTCCAAAAAGGGCCAAATTTTTTCATGAATAATATAGTGTCAAATGAAGAAGATATAAAATATGTTGATAATGGGAGAAATGGTGGATAAACTCTGCTCAAAAGCTGCATTTTTTAAAAGTACCTAAATTATGTACATATACTTTCTCTTCATTCTCTAAACACTTTTAGTTCATGAACCATGATATAAACTCTATACACAGCGTTAACAGCAGGCAATCTGATCATATGAAGCAGCCCTTATCAATCATGTGTTTCAGCCATTTTATCTCTTCTACACTGCAGGGTAATACATATCCTATTTAAGTGCATATTTTAAGGACTGTTGTGAATCCTTTGATACCCCCTGCCCATTTAATATCTACTGTGGCCGCTGAAGATATTTAAAATGAGAACAAAAGGAAACCAGTACCAAAGAGATTGGTATTCTTCTGGCTTTTAAGTGTATATGTTTATGTAGTGAATATGCGTGTCATCGACACACCAATTAAGGAATTTGTGTTGTGCCGATGTAAAATGTTCTCAATAATTATGGAGCTATTCTCCAATCTTTTTAGAGACAAGTAAGGAAAAGAGTGTCTTCAACTGAGTTCACTCAAGGTAGCATGAGCTACTGATTATAATTACTAGAGGTGACAATTTAGCTTGAGTATCCACTTATTCAGGTTCTTTTCAATTGAGTTGGATTATACGCATGTGATAATATAATAGCAGGACTTCCTTTCTTTTATATATATATATTGTGACGTACGTCTAGTTTGACAAGTGAATTCTCCCTGATATGATGGATGATTTAAAGGGACTTTTAGCTTTTCATAACATTAGAACCCCTGAACATTTGTTGTAACTTTTCGTTTGCCAGAACTCATTCCACCGGGACTCATTTAGTAGGCGGCACGAGATCAAAGAGACGAACTGAGGGATTTTAGGGGAGACTATCGGCGCTATCAAAGACAGTAGTGGTCCCTGATACGAGACGCAGTTGCTTGCCGCTATTTTCGCGTCTCGGTGTCAGTCGCAACCGAGCGAACGGGGGAAAGCGAAACAGGCAGCAGCGAGCAGATACGAAGACCAGGGGGCGGTTTCTTCTCTTGATTTGGCGGTCAGATCCCCAAAAGTTCGTGAGATCAAATAAGCTGTCAAGTTTATCATGTCCCACTCAACTTACATTCCATTTTAGCTAAATAGACCATGAAGAACTAGACACGTTATCACTCGCTGGCCAGACTTTTACAGAAGCACTAGCTTTATTGAAATCTGGTTATAGATTTTCCCCTGGATTTTATATATGTGTTTGCAGTGTTTTCTATTCTGTGCAGAGCGGTAATATATATTGTGTAAAGTGATCAGTGGTCTAGTTCAGTCATTCTATTTCAATGGATTTTGTGTTAATTTAAATCTATTAAATTAAACCATCTCAATAGTTCCAGTGGTAAATATAATGATCTATCTATTATATTATTTCAAAAGATAATAGATGCTTAAATTAACTTTTAAAGTCGCGAAGGAATTTATAATTAATAAATTCAGTTAAGTCCTAGTTTTATAGATGTGGGTTTTTAACCACTAGAATTCGCGCAGTGTTTATTAAATACATAATTAAATACTCGAGTGTATTATAGGCTTAACGGGAAATTCATCGCGCTTTAGAAGGTTATTTGTTTTCGGTATATTACATGTCTTTTTTTTCTTTCACACAGAGTGATCGTACCTGCGATCCCAGCATTAAGAAAGCAATAAAGAAATCAATCTAAGCAAGGCAAAGCATAAACAGTGTGTAGAGTTCCCCTGACGCAGAACTTGTTGAGACTGTGTAAATTTTTAATCTTTGAGGCGATTCTATGTTTGGAATTCCGCTATCTAACTTATAGCAAAGAAAGCACACCCAAGGACAAATTTAACGCACCATCAAACAACTTAAGTCGTAACGGGAAGAAGAACACTGGCCCGAGCTTTGTTAGTTTACTGACACAGAGAGATAATTCATAATTTCCTGAACAGTGATGTGACTAGTTTCTCACTGGACTTAAACCATACCTCACGGATAAAGTGTACCAGCACGCGTAAGAATTTTATTATCAGCGGCATAGTCAAATAGACCACACCATCCCCACCCCGGTATCAGAGACCGTGCCCTCCCATAGAAACTGTTATTAAGAAAAGAGACACAACTACAGATTCATTTTCCAGCGATTACGGGATCCTTTTATGTGCTGACCGCCTACCCGCTAATCTGGGGCTAGAACTTGAACAAACACTCATACATTTAGTTTGAGGTGTAACTGCTGTTGTGTTATTCTATGGAGTGCAAGATTTTTTCACAATCGGTAAGTGAGAGCAAGATGAGTGAAGGCCTTTGCTAGCGCGTGTATGAATGACAGGAAATTAATTCTTTTTGTGTGACCATTTTGTTAACTTGCTTACCTGGTAATATATATCTTTTCTGTATACCCTACATTGTTCCTTTAAGTGGGATAGTTGATAATTTGTTAACTCTGTTTAAAACCACCTCCTTTCCATTTGCTTAGTAAAGGGAAGAACAGCTGGGAAGAACAGGTTTTTTTTCTATCACCTATACCTAATTTTGTAACACCTCTTTCAGAGTAATTAACTTCACTGTTAGGTTAACGTACCTATGTCCCTGATATTATCTATCTTTGGACTGGGTTTATCTTTGTCTAATAAGCGGGAAGGGCTTAGTCGATACCAATCTTCTTCACCCCTTCCAAACTTGTTATTTGCATTTGTGTACTTATGATAATTTATGTAATATCTGATATTTTTAGTGATTGATGTTTAAAGTGAATAAAATCACATAAACTCATTTAGTACGGTGTTGGACATACCCACAGCCCAACATTTCCCCTATTCGTTTAATATAGTTTGTATCTACATCGTCTGTGTGTGTAAAAAACACCAAATCGGTGTGCGCGCAGATGCGAGTCTGGAAAACTGGCAAATAATTGTTTGACCAGGAGAGCGGAAGAGAAGATTGAGAGAAGCGATTTGTCGTAAATAAGTCTGTCTTTACTCTCCTCCAGCACGCTGTGAAGCAACTATTTAATATCTACATTTTCTATCACTGAGCTTTCCATCATCATTTTTCACTCTAAACCGGACCACTATTTCTACGACTCTTTTCTCTCAAAATAAATTTACGACATATATATATATCCAAAAATCATAAAGATAGCAAGTCTTTCAATAATTCAAAAACATCTAGTAAAGATTCAAATGCAACTTTTTCTTTATTTATTTACAAATCAGTTTATCCGCCATTTTATGCTATCTTAAACCTCGTAGGCAAATGCTTATCCTTCAAAGCATAGGTTTCTGTTATCCGAAATCTTCTCTCAAAGTAGTTCAATGGTGAATTAATTACTTATACTGTCCTTCACTTTAAACTGTCCATTCTAAACACTATTCGAAACCTTTTTAACTAAAGGAGAGGGTACAAACCTTAGGATATAACAATATCCCAAAACCGTATCTCAGAACAATAGTTCTAAAGATCACGTGCACAAAAATTATCAAGTTGAAGTCTGCTCATGTAAACGTAACCAACGAGAATGATATCAGAACATCCAATTCTCTTTTACACAGCCAGGTTAATTACAGAATGCCCCACAGAATGAATCGGGTCCACGTTTTTTCTGTCTATTTATCCTAGCGGCCCTTAGTCGGTTAGAGCGAGTCGCTATGATTCGTTATCAATCCGGATATATTGTCTCATTGGCTTAGGCATTGCTCTAAACTGTTAACACCCTAGATATGTCTACGTCTTCCGCAACTATGCTGGTTACTGTTTCGTCATTATTTTGTTGCTTCCTATAACTGTCGTGTACTATTATACAAACAAGTTAGTTTTAGAGATTACTTGATTTTTACGTCATCAGTCTAGTATAAACTATCATTAATATTTTGTTTGGAGAGTTGGAGAGTATTCTGGTTCTATGATATCATCATCAGTCCGGTCACGCTACACAGAAAAAATTTTCAGATACAGGAAATGCAAGAACTGAACATCGGTGGAAGATCAATAAACAACCTTAGATGCGCAGACGATACAGTTTTGTTAGCTGAAAGTGAACAGGACTTACAAGAACTAGTGAAGCAAGTAAACAATGTAAGTTATGAATATGGATTGGATATTAACACTGAGATAACAAAAACTATGATAATTAGTAAAACAGATGATAAGCCAACGTTAAAGATAAGAGTTAATGGGAAAATCCTGGAACAAGTCAAGAGTTTCTCATATCTTGGTCATATAATAACAGATGATGGCATATATGATCAGAAATCAAGAAGAGAATAGGAATGGTCAAAGCAACAACAATATGAGACAAATACTGACATCTAAACAATTAACTCACAAATTAAAACTGAGAATTATCAAATATATATATATATTCTTTATTACTATATGGTCTTGAAACATCGACAATGAACAAACATTTGGAATTTTAAAAATGAGGGCTATTGAGATGAGGATATTTGGAAGAAAGGGTTGCATTTCATGGAAAGAGAAGAAAACAAATAGAGAGGTCCTAGAAACCTAGGAATGAAAAGAGAACTAATGAAGGAGATAAAAATTAGACAGCTAAAATATTTTACCCATTTAAAAAGACGTTACACCGTGCTGAGGACCATAATGGAGGGAAGAGCTGAAAGCAACCATGCAAAGGAAGACAGCGCTAAAAGTGGGAAGATAACATCCAGAGACGGACAGGAAAAAGAGTCTATCAGGGTGCACCATCAAGACTAGAGACAGAAGAATCCATTACAGCCGATCTTCGTTATGGAGATCGCAGCTGATGATGATGACTGTCAAGGACATAAGGTGAAGCCAGAAACTATGACAAACCTGGTAAATACACATGTCTGTCTGGAAATAACTCAGCATAGACTGAGTCTCCCTCCTCCAGTTCTGACACAAGTGGTAATATTCTGCAAGAAAATAATAAAAGGAAAAGTTTAACCAACAACGACAACTTTTTATAAATTTTTAAAACTAAATCACAAAAACAAAATAATAAGCTAATGTAAACACAAAATAGTCAACTGTTCTGGAATCTCCAGGGTAAGAGAGGTGGAGGCAGACCAAAAACACATGGAGACGAGAACTGAAGATAGAACTAAAAGGGATGAGGAGGACATGGAAAGAACTGGAACTGACGGCATGGACAGGAGGACTTCGTAGAAGATTGGCTGAAGACCTACAGTTCTTAGGAAGATCAAGGGTAGGTAAAGGTAAAGGATCCCGTTACACGCCCATTAAGGTATATTGGGAATACGGTGTTAGGCCCATATTTTCTTGACCATCGGCACACTAGGGGTGATGTGGTCAGCATCACGCCAGCCACCTTAACCGTCCCCGAATTGCTCTGGTACCCAATTAGGGCTGGGTCAACCCAGGAGCTGTTTGCGGCCTAAAAAAAGCCCACCTCATCTGGGGATCAAACCATAGACAACTGAGCTAGGAAGCCAGTGACTTTGTAGAAGATCGGCTGAAGTTCTTGGGAAGATCAAGGGTAATAAATGAATTAATGAAAAACATACAAATAACCAACAAAGAAATTAATAACAAACAGTTTTTTTTATTTAAAAAAAAAGGCAATGAAGTAAACAGCATTTAAATGACATTCATATACAGGAAGTGATCCCATGCTTAGCTGGAACTGAAAGTTAAAAACAAATTCAGCCTCTTAAAGGAAACACGGATTTCTGCTGACTGGATTTGTGATATAAGGCTTGGGTGTGCTAATAACCTAAAGAGCTGTACCAGCAGTAGCAATAGGTGTCAGAGGGGTCCCAAAGCTGAACAGGGTGGAAGGGGATGCAACTTTTAGAGAACAAAAGTGAACCAGACACAGTTCACACAACACAGGTTAAAAGGGACAAAATCCGTCAGTGCCAAGTGCTCAAGTGGGAGATAGGAGAAAAAAAAAGAACAAGCAATCATGACTTAGAGTTCTTCTGACACAGTACAAAAAAAAAAACTCAATACCTAAGTAAAGTTTTATATTCCCTATCAAGTCAGGAAACACAAGATGCCTACTTAAAGAGTTTTCTCTGAATGAAACAGAATGTCATACCAAACTTCATTTCCTCTGATGAGTTGAGAATCTCAAAACACTTGACTGCCATCTCAAAAGCCTGAAGCATGGAAGCAGACGATGTAATGCCACTAGAACACTGTATTACTGGAGCCAAGACTTCTTGTTTTTGCTTCTTTGACCTAGAACTGTGAAGCAGTATATGCAACTGTTAACCATTGTGAACTAAATATTCTCAGCACTAATTATTTTAGTGAAAAGTTAAGTTTTAAAATGTAAAACTGGACACAATGCAGGAGGAAACACCTAACAATCCTTTTACATTTTAATAACAACAGAGAAGTCTCGGATATAGGTTGGTTAAATTCTGCATGTTTCATTATATGCAGCTCACAAGCAGACTCTCAAACGTCTACTTGAATATTTTCAAAGCAGTGGTCAGCTTGAGGCTATATGTATCTCCTGACAGTTTTTCCAAGTCATCCAAGAGCTCAGATAAGGCCTGGGTCATTTCAAATAGTGAAGCCACAATACAATGATTAATGAGATCTCTCCCTCCGAATTGAGACTAGGGCCAAGTGACCCTGCTGGTCCTCCCTTTCCTATCAACACAAACTGAGTTTGTCCTGAGTTCTCTTTTATGTTCCTATCAACACAACTTGAGTTTCTTGGGAGTTGTCTTTCATGTTCCTAACAGCACAACGTGAGTTTGTTCTGAGTTCTCTTTCATGTTCCTAACAGCACAACGTGAGTTTGTTCTGAGTTCTCTTTCATGTTCCTAACAACACAACTTGAGTTTGTTCTGAGTTCTCTTTCATGTTCCTAACAGCACAACGTGAGTTTGTTCTGAGTTCTCTTTCATGTTCCTAACAGCACAACGTGAGTTTGTTCTGAGTTCTCTTTCATGTTCCTAACAGCACAACGTGAGTTTGTTCTGAGTTCTTTTTGATGTTCCTAACAGCACAACGTGAGTTTGTTCTGAGTTCTCTTTCATGTTAAGTAACAAATCATCACTTTTTGTTCACCAGTTCTCTTTTCACTTACGGATACTAGATTTTCCAGTCTTTTCATGTAAACACGGCAAAACTTGATTTGCACTGTGGATTCTCTTTTGTGCTCACTAAAAGACAACTTGATATTTGTTGATTTTCCAGAAAACAAAACAACTTCAATGTGTTCTGATTCTCTTTCATTCAATGTTGCTAACAGCAGCTTGACTGGAACTTCTTTTTGGAACACCCGCAGTGTCAAAAGAAATATAAGTAAGAAAATGGTCAGCTTGAGATTTCATTTTCCACCAGTATAGTCCTTCTAACACTGGTGACGGAACTGATGTGAATGCAGTCATAGCTTGAACTGGTAAACACTTCAACCAAAACGATAGTACTGGGATACTGGGTGATTTGTGCTCACTGCAATCCAAAGAAAGTATGGTATGTAAACAGTCTGCAGCAGTGCAGTCTGGAAAGCAAAAAAAGAAAATGGGAAAAATACCCAATAAAAACAGCGTGCTTGAAGTCGGAATGTCTCTTCCGAACAGGTGCCCTTATCACATCAGCGTAAATAGACTAAAGAAAGCACGTCCTTTTCAGATTGCTGACGAAGAAGACACAGCTAGTCCTGGTCTAAACTGGTGATGGCCATATGTGTATGCCTCATTTGTTGGGCACTCCTGCAACATATAACAGGCAGTTATTTTATCAGTGCTACAGGTGCAATGATGTGCAGTTCCTATCACCAGTTTACAGATGGTATCTCAATCTGTTGTGGTCGGTCAAAATCTGAAGATAAATACTGGTCCTCTTCTACTGCGCCGGTGATAGACATTATTTTTATGGTGGCGTGGATGCTCTGTCACCCATCTGTTTGTGTAATTGCTCTTGATGATCCCTTGACCTCATATGTATCTTTTTGAGCTAGTTTCCCACCCTCCTTTGCCATTCTGTGAGCCTCTTCATTCTCAGGGATAGTGTAGACATGGGATTCTCTGTACCACAACTCTTTTGAACTGCAGACATAGTTTGCAGTGTGTTGCTCTAAGGATATTCTGGTCTTTGTGTATCTGACACTTGAGTACTGTTCTTACTGACAATGGATCTGTGAAAAAAAAACACTGCTTATTTCTCTGTGCTCTCCTCAGGAGTTAAGATTTTTGGGACAGGTATATTTGGAGTAAGTTTTTATTTCATTGTGTCCCAGTTTTATATTTTATTAATCCTCATTCAAATTTGTTTACAACTATATTTAACATTATCATTATTTTTAAAAAGACTTGGAAAAAACAGCCCCTTAAACTTTAACACTATATGAGAACTCAAAGTGACAGATATTCCTTGTGTAAAACATGGGTATTCCATCATGTCCTTTAGAGTTAAATAAAATAAGCTTCTCTAACTGATAAAACAGTACATAATGCTCTTGCCTGTTGATGAAGATTCAGTACCGATGTAGCTGACGTAGTTAACCATGGAGTAAACAAAGAGCACCATTGCCGTATGAAGTATCTGCTTATTGTTAACTTCGGCACCTGAAACCTTGACTCGCATCAGCTGATGCTGCAACGATTGAATCTGGTATTCTCTGGAACAACGAACAAGGAAAACTCTAAGAAATACTGTGAATTTGTGAGCTTTGAACACTGAGACAAAGAATTCAAAATTCCACTTACCTTAGTTTTTCAGTCGACTATTGCCATGGACAATATTGAGAAGTTGTACACTATAAATTAACTATTAACGGTATATTAGACTATTTATTAATATCCATACTCTTCCTATACCATATAAAATACAGTACTGCACAAATCTCAGGTTAAAAATAACGTAACAGGACCCGCATTTCTGTGTAACATCATCATCATCACCCTGCAGCTTCCCAAGGAGCATAGGCCTTCAAGAAACTCTTGCTAAGTTCTCCTGTCACATGACATCAGCTCAAGATCTTTCCACGTATTCCTCATCATTTCTGTCTCCAGTTCTCTTCGCCGTGTGTTCATTGGTCTCCTACGGATCTTACCCTGGGGATTCCAGAACAATGACTGCCTGGTAATGCTATTATTAGATTTCCTCAATGTGTGTCCTATCCACCTCCAGCATCTTCTTCCTCAATGTGGTCTATCCATTTCCAGCGTCTCTATTTATGCTATGGTTTAATAACCCCATTGAGCGCCGTTTCGTTTTACGCTGCATTTACTAGGATCATATTCTGTGAACTACATGAAGTATTACTTTTTTAAAATATGGTTCCTAAAATATGTTTCAACATACTGATTTGAGAAAAGAATATTTAGTTGTACTTGTAGATGTTCTGTTTGCTTCATGGTATATGTAAGTGTCTTGCCTGCATTTAGTGGTATGCATGAAGAAAAAGTTGAAATGGTTTGAACTATCTAACATCTTCATCCCTTGATTTCATATAATCACATGAATTTCTCTCAAGTTGGTAGTCTGTCTCAGGCTTCTGTCATCGCCATAAAGTTTCTCCCTCAAAGCTATTGATGGACTTGCTCTCAATCTGCTTTTACTGTGGAGCCGACATTCCTGGAGGATATATTCTAGTGTTTCCATGTCCTTCCCACATGGACACGTCTGCCTGTGTTATTTATTATTAAACAGACATTATTTGAGCCTGTGGTGGCCAGTTCTCCTAAAACTATCCCTTAATCTCTTCTTACATATCAAACTTTTGAGTGTCCTACATGCAGTTTTTCTCTGAAGTTATTTTAGTTTAAACTACTTAATTTGACATGAAACACAATAAACTTAACATTCCATCCTTTGTAATCGAAAAAAGGATGTTATACCAATGGTCTAACTGAAAGACACCAAAAAATAAATAACTGGAGAACAACAAAAAAGTAAACACTGTACTTGTTTTTCATGACCAGGTCTCGTTCCATGTCCCAGTTCAATCGCTGACCAATCAATATTAAAAGCTTGAAGAGGTTACCCCAGGGGTCTGCCACCTGCAAATCCATCTCTGAAAATCCACGACTACTCATAAGGCCGCATTTGTTGCTCTCTGGAGCGAAATTATTAACAATGAAATATCTCAGTAATTATACAGCACGATGGATCAATATAAATCAATCAATACCCTTTAGCTCCCCGAGGAGCATAGGCCATCAACAAACACAATTCTACATTTGTGACTTTGTCATACCATTTCAGTCCTTCTGTTCTACGCGCAAGCACCCGTTTATAAAAGTCTGTAGCTTTTTAGTTGTTGTTTCCGCTGCTCTCCAAGTCCCAGAGCCACACAACAGGACTGACTTGACATTTGAGTTGAATACCCACCTTCGTGCTGGACCTGATTTCTCCCGACCTCCATGTTTCCCAATGCAATGAAAGCCCCTCTTGCTTTTTGTATTCTTATTTTGATATCATTGTCTGTCCCTCCAACTTTGTCTATATTACTACCAAGATATGTGTACGATTCTACATCCTTTAGTGGTGTTTCTTCAAGTTCAATCTTGTTATCATTTCTTGCATTTATTCTCATAATCTTTGTCTTTTCCCTGTGTATTTTCAGGCCCACTTGTTGTGACCTCTTATCGAGAATTTTCATTTTCTCTTGCATCTGATTATGGTTATGGGACAGAAGAGCCAAGTCATCTGCAAAATCCAGATCATCAAGCTGTTTAGTCAGATTCCACTGGATTCCATTTCTGTTGTGTGATGTCGATGTTTTCATAACCCAATCTACTGCTAGTAAGAAAAGAAATGGAGACAAGAGGCATCCCTGTCTCACTCCCGTTCTTATCCTAAACGGTTCTGTAAGTTGTCCTTCAAGAAGAACTCTGCATGTCATGTCTTCATAGGTCTTCCTTATTAAGTAAATAATCTTCATGGGAACTCCATAATGCCTCATCAGTTTCCAAAGTGATTGTCTACACTGTCAAATGCCTTTTCATAGTCCATGAATCTGGTGTAAAGTGGTGAATTCCATTCCAGACTTTGTTCAACTATTATTCTCAATGTGGCTATCTGGTCTGTACAGGATCTGTTTTGTCGAAAACCTGCTTGTTCATCTCTCAGTTGCTTGTCTATGGACTCTTTTAATCTCTCAAGGATGATTCTGTTTAATACTTTTGCTGGCACTGATAGTAACATTATTCCTCTATAATTTGTGCACTCTTGTAAATTTCCCTTCTTACGATGGATGGGTATGAAAAAAAAATTGAAAAAAGCAGATTCATCTTATGAGGACGGGGACAAAACGGACAAAGCAAAAAATAGCCAGGGTGTTATGACCACAAGGCCTTCGTTAGGGAGAGGAAAGAAAGTGAGAGCTAAATGGACAAATAAGAATCTAAATAACAATAAATATAAAAAATGGGTACTTCCCTAAAAGCTTTTAAAATCTAGCACACTTGCCGAAGGCAACAACCTGCCAAAGGCAGAACGTGCCACAAGCAAATGAAATGGTAATTTTTTGTAATTTTACAAGTCTCCTCATTTACTGACATATACTAATTAAACCATGCAGTGACCTTCTATATGATATTCTATGATTTACTTCATTCTAAGCTTAATGATGGAGATTAGCAGCTAAGAAACTATGGATGGTGAAATTCTCACTGGAGGGTGATGGAAAAAGACAGGATATATTCTCCAGAAATCATTACACAAAATCACCAGGGGTTTTTATCTCGGAACATAAAGAGAATGAGATGGTAGTGACAAAGAACCAGCTGAAGTAGAAATCATGAATGTGACACCACATTGATAAGGGTGGATTTAAGGCTGTCTTCTCAATGATGATAAGGCCACTATGGACGTTTAAAGTGTAAGTCCAAGTACGTGGTAAATCTTTAGCTCTGTCAAAATACCACCCCTATCGACACCAGGTATATTATAGTATAAGGTAGAGATGCCAGATATAATATCATTGAAGATGTAGGGTGTCTTAACTGGTTTTTGTTGTTGTTGCTGTGTATATTTTAGTGAGGTAGTTCAGAGTTACAGCATATGAAGTATGACATGTGAAGTCATGAAAAGGATGAACTGCTTTGACGTTTCATCATTTATTTGGACGCCACAAATGACAGGTACGTTACATGAGTCATGGACATCAATAGTTCAATATATTCAGCATACTAAATTTGAATTCATGGATCTGCATACATTCTCCAATTTGATACAGATAATCCTAGCTGACGATAGCCTCAGCTTCATCTCATAAATATTCATAAATATCAATACTCCTCTCTGATACTGGAAGATCAGATGTACAAAATAAGTCCATTACTGTTCGCACGGGAATGGCATACATGGAGTACAGGTCAAGCTGACCTTTATACCATTCCTAAGTCTAACCCTTGACAAAAGGTGCAATCGCTGACATATCGATGTTCATAGGACGTAGAACTGTTCCTCGGGCTTAGTATATCCCGTGTACATATAGATCGCAGGTATGAAGATACCTGGGGTGTGACTTCTAGTAGAAGAACCTCTATCACTGTAATACGTGAGCGAGCAGAGATCGACCATTGTCAACATAATGTTAAATTATAGATTTGAAACATAAATGAGGTATTACCTTGTTTCGAAATCAACACCACAAAACACACGCCTCCAGGCGTTTGAATAATCAAGGGAAGGACCTTGTTAGCTACACTAACTCACAAAAGGATTCCTAATTCCCTATTAACAAATCACAGAGACGCGCATAGCGTCCTGCTCGGCTCAAAGCATCTCATCGAATCCCTGGGCGGAAAACGATTCTAACTTTCTTAAAGTTGGGACATGCGCAGAACGCATACACCTGAGTAATAATCAAGACGAGACGATGGTTGAAGACCTTCTAGAAAGATTTTGTACGAAATCGTGCCTTATATGGACAGCGAAAGAATCCTCAACACAGGTTTCAATCATTCTAAGAAACAGTTGACCGATACTACCATATAAGGAGAGTGACCAACACATCGTTCAAAACATGGACCGATGAGTCCCGTCACAAGCGAAGGTAACCATCCTTGTAAAATGTAATCACAGTTAAACAAGAGTTATCTAGCTTAGACTGTGCGAAAAATCAAAGTGTACAATTCAGACAAGTTAATTACACAATGTCTTTAGAAAAAATTATACAATGTCTTTAGACAAAATTCTGTGCGTAACACACATCCATCTCAAAACAAGAATACAAACGATGAAAGGGGCTTTTGATGTAATGAGAAATATATGGAAATCAAAATTAATCAAGTCTTACACAAAAATAATAAACTCCCATTTCAAGTTAGTCACCTATGTATTACTGGGGCCCGAAAGGGGAGCAAAGAATAATAACACTGTACCCCACCAGGCAAGTCATAAACAGTGAATAAGGAGGGTTGGGCTTGGGGCTGGTTATCCTATCCCGCAAAAAACTTTATACCACAAGGACTATGAATAAGCCAAATATAGAAAAAAGTCAACTCAACTGCCCAAGACAGAAGAAGGTCCTCTGGAAAGAAAATGATGAGGAAAACATAGAAAAAACGTGAGCTGATGGCATGTGACCGGAGGACTTGGCATGTGTTTGTTGAAGGCCTATGCTCCGTGGGGAGCTAAAGGGTATTGACTGACTGATTTCAAGTCAGTCCTACTATATTCATTCATTCATAACCCTCCACTCCCAAAGGAGCATAGGCCTTCAACAAACACATGCCAAGTCCTCCTGTCACGTGCCATCATCTCAAGTTCTTTCCACGTTCTCCTCATCATTTTCACCTCTGTTTCCAGCTCTCTTCTCCATGTGCTTCTTGGTCTACCTCTGCCTCTCTTGCCCTGGGGGTTCCAGAACAAGGACTGCCTTGTAATGCTATCAACAGGTATCCTCAGTGTGTGTCAAATCCATCGCTCGCATCGTCTTCTTCTCATCTCTTGTTCCACTGGCACTTGTCTAGTTCTTGTCCTCAGTTCCACATTGGTAACCTTGTCATACCATTTTAATCCCTCTATTCTACGCAAACACCCATTTATGAAAGTCTGTAGCTTTTTGGTTGTTGTCTTTGTTGTTCTCCATGTCTCAGAGCCATACAATAGGACTGACTTCACATTTGAATTGAAGATTCTTATTTTCGTGTTGGATCCGATTTCTCTTGATCTCCATATATTTCCCAATGCAATGAAAGCTCCTCTTGCCTTTTGTATTCTTATTTTGATATCGCTGTCTGTCCCTCCAACTTTGTCTATATTACTGCCAAGATATGTGTATGATTCTACATCTTGTATTGGTGTTTCTTCAAGTTCAACCCTGTTATCATTACCTGCATTTATTCTCATTATTTTTGTCTTTTCCCTGTGCATTTTCAGACCCAATTGCTGTGACCTCTCATCGAGTGTTTTCAATTTGTCCTGCATCTGATTACGGTTATAGGACAGAAGAGCCAAGTCATCAGCAAAATCCAGATCATCCAACTGCTTAGTCAGAGTCCACTGGATTCCATTTCTGTTGTGTGTTGTCGATGATCTCATAACCCAGTCTATTGCTAGTAAGAAAAGAAATGGAGACAAGAGGCATCCCTGTCGCACTCCTGTTCTTATCCCAACGGTTCTATAAGCTGTCCTTCGAGAAGAACTCTGCATGTCATGTCTTCATATGTTTTCTTTATTAAATTAATGATCTTCAGGGAAACTCGATAATGCCTCATCAATTTCCCAAGTGATTCTCTGTCTACACTGTCAAATGCCTTTTCATAGTCCACAAATCCGATGTATAGTGGTGAATTCCATTCCAGACTTTGTTCAACTATTATTCTCAAAGTGGCTATCTGGTCTGTACATGATCTGTTTTGTCGAAAACCTGCTTGTTCATCTCTCAGTTTCTTGTCTATGGACTCTTTTAATCTCTCAAGGATAATCCTGTTTAATACTTTTCCTGGCACTGAGAGTAACATTCATTCATTCATAACTGTGGTGAGTGTGCCGGAGAAGTTATTGATTTTATTAATATATGTGTACTCAGAGTGAGGTCAAGCTATGTAAGTCCGTGAGTCTAATTGTTGATGATGATATATTCTCAGGGTACCTATCCGCTACCTCTCTAAGATCTCACTCCGGGAAATATTTTATGAGATTGTTATGTGTTTTATGGCTACGTGTCTAGGGTAATGTATGTATAGTGATAAGTGCATAAAACAAACACAACTGTAACTCAATGAAAATGAATTAAGTAAGACTGTTGTTAAGTTTATAGATTATATTACAATTTTAATTTAATGTCCCTCAAATCTTTTGGGGCAGGAATGATTAAAAATGAAGAGAACTGTATTTACATATAATAAATAAATAAGGAGGAATCTTTGTCCATATCTTGATAATACACAAGTTTCACTGTAGGTGTAGAACACAAACTGATGTCATACTGTCTAAACGTGAGAGTCAATGATGGGAGGGACTAATTTTGTCATCATGCCCACAAAAATGAGGGTTCACGTGTGGAAATCTTTAATGAATGAGTACTCAGAGCCCACGTAAAGGGACTTCACCTGATGTTTCTATCTGAAGTAGATTACAGTAGGTCATATAAATACAGCATAAGATCACTCTTCAGCCCATAAAATGCAGCATACAGCTTTGCTGAGGCTTTCTCTGTCCTCCAATTCTGTCTTCACCAGGTTTCCTGCCACCAACTGGTAACAGGCAATATAACCCTGCAAAAGAAGGACGTTCCCCTCCTTTTATATGCTGGCTATAATACTTCCACAATTACTCAAAACTATCATCATTTGTGGTCAGTCTACTGCGCCAAAACATTTGCACTAGCCCCTAATTTATTTGACTTCACTCCGTACTGTGTTAACATTCTTCTTCCATATGGCTGCAACGCCCCTGTCACTTTAAACAATGATTTTCTTCCATAAAATCAGATAGGTATACAGTTGTCTTCTTGTAACCTGTTAATTCTTTTGTGCAATCATTCTAAGTATATTTTCAGGCGTCATTTAAACACTGTGACACTGCAGAAGACTGCCAGTGGCTTTCTGGACTTACAGTCGTAATGGTTATTTTATGGCAATATTCAAACACAATTTAATTTCGTTTCTCAATAAGTCTGCTTATGCATGCTTGATAGGATGTCGTAATTCTTTTCCTATGGCAATGTCGTACAACACAAATTTTTGGGCCCCTCTCTGGGTTTGCCTCTACATATTAATAAAATAATATCAATAAAATTATTTATCTTACCGCAATTAATGAAATATTTCACACAAAGGTAAGATTAACTGGCAATCAATGGCACAGGTGCAGATCGCTGTGCCCAGAACCGACCAACGGCATTGGTCACAACTGCTATGCGTCTGATCTTAATCTACTATGTGGAAATATTTTTCTCAAGTGGCAGCGTATTCTGGTAAAGCGTTAGTTTTATCTCCCCTTCCTAAACTATCATTAACCAATCAAACGAGTCAAGCAAATTTGACTGTTCAAAAAAAGCGTCCCGAAAATGTAACTTTCGAAGACTTTCAAAATTGAGCAGTTCCTCAGTGTGTTTGTCTGTCTGTCTCAATTTTTATTTTCTACAATATCTCGGTTATTATTGGGTCGATTTCAATTTTAAAAGTGATTCTTAAACTGCCCTTTGGCCTCTATCATGCTATCTAGTTTCATCTAACTCTTCTTCATCGTTTTCATCTATGTACTTTGTCTCTATATTTATTCTGAACAAAATACTTTTCTATAAGGGAAGATACTTTATTATAGGGAATAGTATGGCATTTTAATAAACAATATCATCGCTATAATTCAATACATCCATTTTATGTACCCTCTTTATAAGTTATCTAAGTTTCTTTCTTTCCCCTCCTCTATGCACAAATTTGGTTTTAGTTTCAGTTTAAAACGCATAAGTTAGCCTTGATTCTTTTCATGTTATTTCATCCCCCTCCCACCCTTTCCCCTCTCTCCCCTTTTTTTCAAGACGAGGTAACAAGTTGTTTTTTTTTTCTTTTGCCAACTTTTCCGGCTTTCGTCATAAAATATTGGGAAGGGAAACGCGAGCTGCGTGTTTTTTTGGGGAATGGGACTCAATACGCTTGGTCTTTGAAAATTCAAATCTTGTGCCAATCGTGGACGGTTCGGCTAGGCAATGGTGCATAATTTCAAACCTTGTAGTTATTTATAGTTACAACCTCCACCAAATAATAGGGCGGGTGTGTATGCGGTTTTGGGGAAGGGTAACCTTTTTCAAACTATGGTAGTAGAAAAGACAACTATTGTCCAATTCTTAGCAGACGTTTGACCTTGCTCTTGGCAATTTTCAAATATATTAGGAACTGTTATAGGCGGAAAATTTACGTTACTAGTTTTTGAATGGGGGAACTTTGAGAGGGGGTGTTAAACGGAGTGACTTTATCACATATCTCTTCTGTTAAAATCCTGCATCCCAATGCAGCTTTATAATCCGTTTTAACAATCCCGATCAAATTAAGTCAATTTGACTTTACTCTCCCTTGGTGTGATCCTGGATTACTGCAGTGGGGTCATTCAAAGTAGGTACTACTCAAGAAATATGCAGAGGTTGCAATCCAAGACTATTTCAGTGTGTGTTAATAAAACAGCTGCAGGTGCTACTGCCTGACAAATGCTGATTATCAATCAATATTCACATTAATTTCCCTGAGTTTGTCCCATGACATGTCCAGAGGTTTCTTAGATGCCCCTCAAGGTTGCAATGTTTATGAGGATGGAATCTATAAAATGGTGATAGCAGAGTATGCAGGGGGTCCAGTAATTTCCTCATCAGCCTGGATAAAACACTCGGAGTAATTCCAATCCAAAAGCAACATATGAATTCAATGTGCCCCTCCGATGTGCTCACAGCCATCCCTTGGTCTGAGCTCAAGCTTGATGGGAATTTGGAAACACCCTCTACTAATTTTCAAATGAATCTATAATTTGCCACTCAAATGGAGGCCATATTCACCAACTGTATTCTCCGTCCATACGTATTCTGAAGCGAGCTGCACATTTTCCCAGGTGCTCAAACGCCTGCTCCCCACTTTTCTAAGGTTAACATTTGGTTTCGGTTTCAATGGTGACCGATTTTCCTCAATAGCTAATTTTAGCCAGCTCCCTGAATTCTGCTTCAAATTGAGCCGGGGATGACTGGTCTGTAACTGTATTCACTCTCGGTACTGTCCAAAGAGTTGCCATAGTCACTGGCTTTCTGGAAGATTTGGTGTGAGAAGGTGCATGCCTATTCACGTTATCTACCTTATGTTTATTCTCCTTTTTATTTTTAGGCCCATGTTTTTCAGAATGCTTGGCTGGCATCTGATTATTATTTTTCCAACATGTGGAATGTACCTTGCTACACTGGTCACAGGCCTCCACAAATTTTGCAATGTCTTCAGCTACGCCTGGCCAGAAATATGTCACAGATGTCCTTTGACGGGTGGTACCAATCTTCTGGTGTCCACCGTCTGGTACAACATGTGCTTGTGCCATAACTTGTTTCCTATAACTCAATGGCAGTACTAACTGTCCATATCCATTAGGTCCTGCTCCAGCCTTCCTGTAAAGCAGTCCATCCTTCAAATAAAATTGTCCTTTCTTAGGGTTGTTTTGGCTATTTGGCAATTTGCCAAAGCAAGGTTTCAATGATTTGTCCTTTGCCTGGGCTTTTCTCATCTGTTTAGGATGAATATTGAGTGGTGGTTCCTCCTCCTTACTAGGGGTCGACCTGACCTGATCACAGGTTTTATAGGGCTCCCTAGAAACACGTATCTCTTTCCTAACACCAGCGGGTAATTAGGGTCGTCACACACTGCTGCTCTTATCACTCCTTCCACGTACCTAGTTTTGACATTTATCCTGGCTACGGGAAGTGTCATGGTGGCTGTATCCTTTAATGCCCCTTGTATCTCCACTTTGTCTGTGGTATACTGGTCAGGGTGCACCAGGGTTGCACTCAGAACTGAGTCATATTCCAATCCAGAATCGTAAAGGCACTTGACTCTTGCACCATTACATGTCACCTCTTCACAGATGGGGGGGATGATGGAGATCAATCTGACTGTCTGTCGGTTTCTTCCTTCCCTTGTCCACTGTAATCATGCATGCAGCGTGATATGGAGGAACTTTCCTACCCCATTCAATTGTATTATGATTATGCATCCTACAAATTTTACAGTATTTTCCTTCAGATCTGTAGGGTTTCCTTTCATTGAATTGCGGGTTTCTATCTCTAGGGTCAAATCTTGGTCTATCATAGTTTGATTTAAACCTATTACCTTGATCCCTAGTATTATAATACTCATCTTGGTCTGGTGGGGTTTTATTACTTTCTGTTTGCTTCTTTTTTATACCAGCTACTTCTTTCTGGGCTGCCTGATACCTCTCAGCAACATTGAGAACCTCCCCCAACCTCTCTGCACCTTGTTCCATGAGAAATTTTCTCAGGTCTGGAGCCATGGACTCTCTCAATTTCTCTATCATGATCATTTCCTTTAGATCTTAGGTTTTCCCCAGAGCAGTCCATTTCTCCAAGTAGGTTTCCAACCTGGCAGAGAATTGGTGGTAGGTCTCCCCAGACAGTAGTTTCGCATTTCTAAATCTCTTCCTGTAAAATTCCCCATTCTTCTCATACCTAATTAGAAGAGCCTGTTTTAAAATGTCATAGTCTTCATGATCCTCTCTGCTCAACTTTGAGAACACTTCATACGATATTTCCCTAAGCCCTTGGGATAATTTTAAACTCCATTTTCCCTCTCTAACCCATAATTAGTAGCTAATCTTTCAAATCTACTGAGATATGACTCAACCTCGTCGTCCTTCTCTAAAAAAGGATCTAAATGGAAGTTCATAGCTAAATTAGAGGCTCCCTGACTGGCACTAGCATCAGAGGTAGATGGGCTGTTACCATTGTCTGGAGCATGACCTTGAAGTTCCAGTTCTTTTAGTCTTAATTCATGCTCCCTTTGCAATCTTTTTTCTTCTTTTTCAGCCTCCATAAGCAATCTTTTTTCTTCTTTTTTCAGCCAACAATTTCTTTTCCTCTAACTGTAACCTTTTGATTTCAGCCTCTCTATCAGCCTCCAATTTCCTAGCCTTCCTATCATCTTCTAATTTCATTTATCCTCCCTCTCAATAAATTTGTCACATTCTGAAGTCACATACTGAATCAGAATTTGCCCCTCCATAACCATTTCCTTTGCAGTCTGCCCAGCAGCAGATCTGAACTTGGCCAAGTCTGCCATTTTTCTGTCATACAACTTTATAAATCTTAATATATTAATTAACAAGTATGACTAAATTATCATAGGCAATGACAACTCATTCAATTCTCCGCAAATAATTACTTTTTGTTATTTTAACAATGAGGATTCCCTGGGTCTAATTAACAATAATAATGATAATAATCCCGGACAGGACCCAAATATATGTGGCGAGTGTGCCGGAGAGGTTATTGATTTTGTTTTGCTCTTACTATGTGTAATCAGAGCGAGGTGAAGCTATGTAAGTCCCTGAGTCTAATTGGTGATGATGAGGTATTCTCAGGGTACCTATCCGATACCTCTCTATGAGATCTCACTTGGGAAATATTTTTATGAAATATTGTTATGTGTTTTATGGCTACTTGTCTAGGGTAATGTATGTATAGTGATAAGTGCATAAAACAAACACAACTGTAACTCAATGAAATTGAATTAAGTAAGACTGTTGTTAAGTTTATAGATTATATTACAATTTTAATTTAATGTCCCTCAAATCTTTTGGGGCAGGAATGATTAAAAATGAAGAGAACTGTAATTACATATAATAAATAAATAAAAGACATCTTTGTCCATATCTTGATAATACACAAGTGTCACTGTAGGTGTAGAACACAGACTGATGTAATACTGTCTAAAAGTGAGAGTCAATGGTGGGATGGACTAATTTTGTCAACATGCCCACAAAAATGAGGGTTCATGTGTGGAAATTTTTAATGAATGAGTACTCAGAGCCCACGTAAAGGGACTTCACCTGATGTTTCTATCTGAAGTAGATTACAGTAGGTCATATAAATACAGCATAAGATCTTTCTTCAGTCCATAAAATGCAACATACAGCTTTGCTGAGGCTTTCTCTGTCCTCCAATTCTGTCTTCACCAGGTTTCCTGCCACCAACTGGTAACAGGCAATATAACCCTGCAAAAGAAGGACGTTCCCCTACTTTTATATGCTGGCTATAATACTTCCACAATTACTCAAAACTATCATCATTTGTGGTCAGTCTAGTGTGTGCCAAAACATTTGCACTGCCCCTAATTTATTTGACTTCACTCCGTACTGTGTTAACATTCTTCTTCCATATGGCTGCAACGCCCCTGTCACTTTAAACAATGATTTTCTTCCATAAAATCAGATAGGTAAACAGTTGTCTTCTTGTAACCTGTTAATTCTTTTGTGCAATCATTCTAAATATGTTTTCAGGCGTCATTTAAACACTGTGACACTGCAGAAGACTGCCAGTGGCTTTCTGGACTTACAGTCGTAATGGTTATTTTATGGCAATCTTCAAACATAATTTAATTTCGTTTCTCAATAAGTCTGCTTAGTCATGCTTGATAGGATGTCGTAATTCTTTTCCTATGGCAATGTCGTACAACACAAATTTTTGGGCCCCTCTCTGGGTTTTGCCTCTACATATTAATAAAATATATCAATAAAATTATTTATCTTATCGCAATCAATGAAATATTTCACACAAAGGTAAGATTAACTGGCAATCAATGGCACAGGTGCAGATCGCTGTCGCCCAGACCGCAAAGGCATTAGTCACAACTGCTATGTGTCTGATCTTAATCTACTATGTGGAAATACTTTTCTCAAGTGGCAGCGTATTCTGGTAAAGCGTTAGTTTTATCTCCCCTTCCTAAACTATCATTAACCAATCAAACGAGTCAAGCAACCTCGACTGTTCAAACACGCGTCCCCTAAAATGTAACTTTCGACGACTCTCAAAATTAAGCAGTTCCTCAGTGTGTTTGTCTGTCTGTTTCAATTTTTATTTTCTACAATATCTCGGTTATTATTTGGTCGATTTCAATTTTTAAAAGTGATTCTTAAACTTTGGCCTCTATCATACTATCTTTTTTCATCTAACTCTTCTTCATCGTTTTCATCTAAGTCCCTTTCCTTTTTATCATTACACCCAATTGCTGTGACCTCCCATCGAGCGTTCCAAACCCGCCCTGCATCTGACTACGATCATGGGACAGAAGGACCAAGTCATCAGCAAAATCCACTGAAAGTAATATTATTCCTCTATAATTTGTGCACTCTTGTAAATTTCCCTTTTTAGACAACATAACCAGATATCTTTCCTTCCATTCTGCTGGTATCTCTTCCTTTTCCCAAACTTTACCAAGTAATTTATATAACATCTCTGTAGCCGTGTCGATATCTGCTTTGATGGCCTCTGCTGGAATGCCATCAGGTCCAGACGCTTTTCCATCTCTTAGAAGCTTTATGGTTTTCTTTATTTCTTCATTCGTTGATCTTTCACCGTTAATTTGTAGCTCTTCTTCTGCTGGCTGGATGTCCTGGGGGTTTGGTAGAGCTGGTCTATTGAGAAGGTCCTCAAAATATTCTGTCCACCTCTTAATTTACTCTTGTATATGGCTGAGCAGTTTTCCATTCTTGTCTTTTATGAGGCAACTTGTTTGCTTGTATTTCCCTGTTAGCTTCTTTGTGCTGCTATACAGTTCTCTCATATTTCTTTTGGCTGCAGCATCTTCTGCCTCTCTTGCCAACGTTTGAGAATAGTTCCCCATTGTCATTCATTATTCCTAGCCCATGGTTTTTATGACTTCTTCAATTCCGGTGTTGACTGTACCTATCTTTGCATTCATGTCATCCATCAAAATTGTGATGTCTCTTCTCTTTACTTTATCCATAATTTCCTGTTGTCTAGTAAAAAATGCTTCTTTCACAGACTCTTCTTTGTCATTAGTAGGTGCATAACATTGGATGACATTTACATATATTTTCTTTTCAGCTGTTTTAAAAGTAGTTTTATTATTCTGGGTCCAACAGCTTCCCATTCAATGAGTGCTTTCTGTGCTTCTTTAGATAACATAAGAGCTACCCCTTCACTGTGGTGTGAATTTTCGTCTTCATGTCCTGAGAACAGCACCAATTCACCTGTGATGAGTTTCTTCCTGTCTACCCCCTTCCACTTTGTTTCACACATTCCTAGAACCTCGATTTTATATTCCCTCATTTCTGCTGCTACTTGTGCCACTTTCCCTTGTTCGTTTAATGTCCGAACATTCCATGTGCCAAATCTGGAAGTTCTAGAAGAAAGAAGGTTAGTCAGCAAAACAGACTCCTTTCTGCTTTCTCTGTGATGCATCATACGCCTCCCTGCTAGAAGAACTTCCCCTGTCTTGGATGGCTGTGTTTTATTTTCCTTATTTGACTTGTCCATATTTGTTGATGAAGTTTTTTGTGGTTTAAATTTTTTACAGGATGGGGTAACCAGCCCTATGCCCAACCCTGACTAAATTATCATAGGCAATGACAACTCATTCAATTCTCCACAAATAATTACTTTTTGTTATTTTAACAATGGGGATTCCCTGGGTCTAATTAACAATAATAATGATAATAATCCCGGACTGGGCCCCAATATATGTGGCGAGTGTGCCGGAGACGTTATCACACTTCGCTCACCTGTTACGGGTTGGGTTTTAAGGTATGCGCCTTTTCCCCTTCCCGCCCCGGTGAACTCTCAGCGCACAATATCAGTGATAATTTAGTTATGACTACTTTACAAATATCGCTTGTCATTACTAGCTATTTGTTTCGCCACATGATATTACACTAGTCACTTACACAATTACACGTAATGAATTAGTAGTAAATTTATATTCCGTCAATCGCCTAGGGTATTTATTAGTCAATTAAAACATCTCTTTCTGGGTGATAGCGATTGATTAAATTTTACGTTACAGCTTGAAAAGTTTGTTATATGTTATTTAATACGCTAGTCAATTAACACACAGAAAGTCCCAGCGAATTACAATGAGGAACTTAATACATTAAATCACTTATATATATTTAAATCTCAGCGCGGATGGAAGAACAGTTAGTGGCAAGCCTTTGTCAATGGATTATGAGCACAACCAGTACGTGAGAGCCTTCTTTGGCACGAATCTAGCCATGGGGCTGATTGGCAAAGACGCCGGCAACGATCTTGAATAAAGACATTTTAAGAATGGTTACGCCTTATACGCATTTGACCTCACCCCCAGTCTACTGGACGGTGACCAGTTCGAGATGGCCAAGTCGGGACCTCTCTCAATAGAACTTAAATTCTCCGCGAGCACACCCAAACCATTACAAGTCATCGTCTACGCCGAGCAAGACTCGATATTGGAAATAACGAAATCGCGCCAAGTTTTGACAGACTACACCGCTTAAACGATGAATACAGACGAGATACATACCATACTCCTGTCGGACATATTTGTTAAACGGACTGGGGTCGTTAAAGTTTTAGCTCGCGACCAATTACCTCGACGTATCGATCCGACCAAGACGGCTGCTTTCGTCATCAACACTGACCTTAGCTATCGACCCGGTGACCACTGGGTCGCTCTATATTATAATGGCTGTGGAACTTTTGACTATTTTGATTCTTTCGGACTACCACCTAGACACCCGGACCTTGTTAATTTTATAGCGAGAAACTCTAACAGACCTTTTAACTACAGTTCTAGACATTTACAAGATGTGGTTACTAACGTTTGTGGACTGTACGCTATTTATTTCGTCTTGATCAAAGCTCGCGGCTGTACTATGTGGCGAGTCTTGCTGCCCTTTTCACATAGACAACACCTCGACGATCGCTTAGTTTGTCGACTAATCAGCCCTCTGTTAGCGCGCAACATGTCTGGACATGTTTCAAAAACCAGATTAACCTAGTTATCCTTCTTATAAATAGACACTTGGGCGACCAACGCCCAGACACTCGCGCTCACAACTCACTGACTACCCCCGGCTCCGCTCTCACAAATTGGGTGTATATGCGTAGAAGTGGTGAAACCAATAAAACTGTTATAGTTACAGACTCGCCGAGTAATCCGAAACGACTGTGCTCGGACTCTAAGAGCTCCTAGTCGTATGGCAAGCACGACTGTAGTAGTGAGGTTAGACGTCAGTAACCCTATCCTGCATCAACTATTCCATAGACAATCACTCTGGACGCTAACGAGGTGTTTCTATTTGTCAATCACTTATAAAATGTATTTAGACTATTGTTTTTTCTTTATCATTTATATGTATATTTATTGTATATATGTATAAATATTGAATGTATATATGTATAAATATTGTATGTATATATTGTATAAATATTGTCTACCTGTTGTAAAATATGTTGTATAAACAAACATCACAAAAAACCCACCAGCTACACCACACGAGTCGGCACCCCCGCCAACCAAAGTCAGTTATAAACAAACACACCAATACACTACCAGCTACACCACACAACAATTAAAATACCTACACAAACTACCCACACCCGGCATTATCAAACTAATATATTTTCCTATATAAAAAGTCAGCGCATCCACCACAATCGATCGGAGTATTTTATTATATAAAAGTCAGCGCATGCATCGGAAATTATAATCGTAACCGCCCTACTATTCAAAGCCAGTGTTGACTGTACCTATCTTTGCATTCATGTAACCCATCAAAATTGTGATGTCTCTTCTTTTTACTTTTTCCATAATTTCCTGTAGTCTAGTATAACATGCTTCTTTCACAGACTCTTCTTTGTCATTAGTTGGTGCATAACATTTGATGACATGTACATTTATTTTCTTTTTAGCTGTTTTAAAAGTAGCTGTTATTATTCTGGGTCCAAAACCTTCCCATTTAATGAGTGCTTTCTGTGTGTCGTAAATTTGGATAGGTATTTAAGTTAGATTTGGTCCCGTCTAAATAGAACAGGCAAAGTGGTAATTAAGTGAGAATTAAGGTATGAGAAATAGATTTCACGAGTGAATAGTTTAAGGGTAGAATCAGTCACTGGGTTGACAAGATACTCTAGTCCAGCCTATCTTTACGACTGTAATTTGTTAACAGACCATCCTACTCTCCATACATTTAACATACATGTTTAACTATACACGCACACACAGTTATGTCACAACAAGACACACAAACGTGAAACTATTGTAAATGGAGTATGAGTACGGGCTGAGCTGACCAACACAAGTAATTAAGTTTTGTTAAGTTTATTATCATATAAACTGCTCACAACCTCAAACATATATATGTATCAATGAAATCATAGGTTACAGAATTTGGAAAATAACCCCATAAATGCCATCCCTTCTGTTGAGAAAAGATCCCGCAAGAAGTTAATAACCCCAAAAGGTCAAAGATTAACGCTAGGGTATAGAAATAGACGATAATGTAAAGAACAAAGTTCCTAATTAATCTATCCTGTAAAATAACAGTATTAGCGAACAAAAAGAAAAAAGTGGGTACAATGATTATACAAATAGAAATATTCACTCCTCTTACTCACACTCTATCAATCTGTGGCCACAGTCAATCTCGCTTACCTACTAGTTGTTTAACAACATCTTGAACATAATCATCAGGGTACATGTAACAAAATCCAGTGTTGTGCTTCGCCGAAGTGAGACCCAGTTCGTCCACGAATAATTAATCCTCCTAATGGGGAAGTCAAAACAACTGTAGGAGTTCGCCAGGGATGTATCCTGTCACCAGTGCTCTTTAATTTATATCTAGAACATATTATGCAGGAGGCTCTCTACGATTATAAATCAACCATATCGATTGGAGGCCGACCTCTGTGCAATCTACGTTTTGCTGATGATATTGATCTGATAGCTGGAACAGAATCAGAACTTCAAGACCTTACCTCTAGACTGGAGAAAGTAACAAGAACGTATGGGATGGAAATTAATATAGAAAAAAAGCAAGATATTGGTGAATAGCCATAAGAAACATGTTCCGACCAACATTACGTTAAATGGGCAAACGTTAGAAGAAGTTAACACCTTTAAATATATGGGGTCCACTATATGTAGCGATGGAAGATCAAGTAAAGAAATCAAGACAAGACTTGAGATGGCCTCAGCTGCCATGACAAGGTTGAATGTGATCTGGAAAAGTAACATCAGTTTTCCTGTGAAGATCAAATTATACAAATCACTTGTATTATCTATTCTCTTGTATGGGTGTGAGGGCTGGACACTCACTGCAGATATGGAGCGAAGGATTCAGGCTTTCGAGCATAAATGTTATAGAAGAATTTTGCGCATTTGCCATAAAGAGCACAAAACAAATGTCTATGTTAGAGAGAAGATAAACACCTATGCAGGCCACCAAGAACCACTTTTGTCAATAGTGAAACGTCGAAAGCTTGCCTGGTTTGGGCATGTAACTCGTCATGACTCCCTTTCGAAAACGATCCTCCAGGGAACAGTCGAAGGTAAACGGAGAAGAGGAAGGCAAAGAAAATCCTGGGCTGATAACATCAAAGAATGGGCAGGACACGGTTTTTCCACACTTGTACGCATTGCTGAGGATAGAGAGCAGTGGAGGACCCTGTCTGCTGATGCTTCCACCATGGCACCCCTTCGACCCATGACGGGTTATGGGTTGAGATGATGAATGGGGAAGCGCTTACTTGGGTGGTGCTTATTGGATATGATAATGTCACGTCAGAAAGTTCAAGTAGCAAAATAATTACCAAGACAGTAGTTAGTACTTCCAATAGTTAGAGAAAATGTCTGGTGGGTAAATCTTTCTGGATAAATCTGCTTGACAACACAATGGTCAATAGTCGGGAACAATGTTATATATATATATATTGCCACAGCGGGCTGATAAAATTTGATTGGAAAAAATCTGGGTATTTGGTACCTCCAGTTATAATTAATTCTTAATGTCTATATGTTTGGACTCTCTCTCTCTCTCTCTCTCTCTCTCTCTCTCTCTCTCTCTGGATGAAGCAAGAGGACCACACAGGTCAACATCGGAAGACCCGATAAAGACTAAGAATTGTTACTGGTTGTATTTAGACCGCTGGTGGGCTGGTTTGTGATCAGTACTAGATTTGGGAGAAAACAAAACATGTAATCACCAATATCAATATTCTATCCGGTCACGCACAAGGATAAGATCTATTATCCACTACGTCATTTAATTAAATTAAAAGCACACAGGTCTTAGCCTATCTTATCACGCTTCGCTCACCTGTTACGGGTTGGGTTTCAAGGTATGCGCCTTTTCCCCTTCCCGCCCCGGTGAACTCTCAGCGCACAATATCAGTGATAATTTAGTTATGACTACTTTACAAATATCGCTTGTCATTACTAGCTATTTGTTTCGCCACATGATATTACACTAGTCACTTACACAATTACACGTAATGAATTAGTAGTAAATTTATATTCCGTCAATCGCCTAGGGTATTTATTAGTCAATTAAAACATCTCTTTCTGGGTGATAGCGATTGATTAAATTTTACGTTACAGCTTGAAAAGTTTGTTATATGTTATTTAATACGCTAGTCAATTAACACACAGAAAGTCCCAGCGAATTACAATGAGGAACGTAACACATTAAATCACTTAAATGTTAATATAATTTACCGCAAATCAGAAAAATGAAACAATCTCCACAGAATCTAATAAATCCACTTTTTACAATGGCTCCAGAATGGCGAACTAGATGTTTCCGAAAAATTCTGTAGCGACTAGATAACTGACTTTGGGTGTACGGAGTATTTATATGGAAATGGGGTTATTCCACCTACTGGTGCGAGAAATCGCGCCTTAGGCCATATCAGGAAAATCAACTCGTTCGACTCCCGAGATAAAGAATTCCTGCTCGCTGCTGCCGACCAGGAACATAGACGTCGCTAAGCAAACAGATCGTCTTTGATCTCGTCTCTTCTGCTATAGATCAGAGATTACCTCCCCTGGGATCACGGACAACGAATGTGGTCGGTAAATCTTATTATTTCCCCTTTTGCTTTTGCTTTAAGTCCCCTGAAGTATTGGACATCAAACGTTAGCGGTCAAACTCCTGCCCGTCCCCTCTCTTCCAACGAACCCAGTTATCTATCCGCGCTCTCCTGTCTGTCAACAATGACAATTGCCAGATCAGCTCGTGTGATAATTTATGATGAGCGAATCGTTCTTTCGCTGTCTGTTATCTTAGCCTGTACGAACGTAGGTAAACGCTAGTCAGCGCCTGTAAACAGAAGAAATAGGCGTGGCTTCAAATGTGAGTCTACAGTCAGTGAATTTCGTCAGCGAATTGTATGTTTTTGCGTAGCAACAATTATAAACCTAAGATGGGGAGCAAAGGTGGCCAGGTCACAGTTGCACTATTTACATATATATGTGACAGTTCGTCCGGGCTTGAAGATATGAAACCGTTTCATGTCTAATTTATGTAAATAGAGTCACAGTTATCCATGGCTTCCGAATTATTGCTATCTTCATCCCCCTCCTCCATACTCCAATTTCGACTCATGAAGTCCGCTCCCACGTTTTTTTCCCGGTATGAATTGAACCTTAAAAGAATACACGCTTAGTAGCAAAGCCCAGCGCATAATCTTTGCGTTGAATTCTTTATTGGCCCCAAGAAACGCCAGTGGTGCATGGTCTGTCTGCACTGTGAACGACACTCCATACAGGTATTCATGGTGCCTCCTGATCCCGTGTACAAGTGCTAAGCATTCCATCTCCACCGTCGAATAGTTCCTCTCTGCTGCGTTCAGTTTGCGACTGCCATATGCAACATGACATAACAAATTCGGATTCTTGTCATCTGCTTGAAGTAGTGTTGACCCGATTCCGTGACCCGAGGCATCGATCCGCAATGTAAAAGGTTTCTTAAGGTCAGGTAACCTTAAAATTGGGTATTTGGACAGCTGTTCCTTGAGAATGACGTAAGATTTTTCGCACTCTGGATTCCAAATAACTTTGTCAGGTTGCCCCTTCTTTGTGAGGTCAGTAAGGGGTGAGGTTAGGCCATTGAAATGTTTAATGAATTTCTGGTAATATGCACACAGTGATAGAAAAAAAAACGGGTGTCTTTCTTCGTTATTGGCCTCTTTGCTACACGTATCTTTTCAACTTTCTTGGCGACTGGCCACATACAGCCTTGGGACATGGTATGCCCCAGGAAGTCAAGCTTTTCAAATCCGATTAGACATTTGCTAGGCCTGGCTGTTGTCAGGTCAGTTTCCTGTAGTCTCATGAGGAGCATAGCGATCGTAGCAATAGGTTCGTCGTAGTTTTCCGTTGCAATTAATATGTCATCCATGAAATTGTGGATATGGGGACTTTGCAAGGGTTCTAAAAGCTTTCCTTCACTGGTGCTTAAAGCTAACAAAGGTTTGATTTCATCCTTGGCTGGTATTTGATAATAATCTTTACTCAGGTCAATCTTGGAGAAAATTCTTGCCTTGCTGAGCTTGGTGAACAGCTCAGAAGCGCTCTGGAGAGGTTCCGGCTGGAATTCCGTTACAGTGTTAAGTAAACGGTAATCGATGCACAGCCGAACTTCCTTATTGGGCTTCTGCAACAGCACTACGCTCGAGCTATAAGGAAATATAGACTCGCTAATAATCCCAGCTTGTAGCAATTTGTCTATCTCTCCACGCAGCGTATCAGCTTTAGCATACGGAGTAGGGTAAACTCTGGTTCGCACAGGTGTTTTGTTTGTCAGTTTCACATCGAACTCTGCGAGATGTTGTGTACTGTTTCAGTAGCGCCCGCTTTCTGTCTGTTGCGCGTTTGAAAGAGTATCGCCGAAATTATCATCGTTGAAAGATTCCGTTTGTTGCAGTGGATATTCCATGCAACTGTTGTCATCTTCCTCATTTTCTGTTGCTATGGCGACCGCCAGGAGATGTTCGGGAGAATGCGTCGGTCTTTCCAAATATTTCTTTAACAGATTTATATGGTAGACCTGTTCCTTTCCTTTAACAGAGATCTTAGGTATGGCGGCTTGCGTACCCTGATTACCCTCAGAGCTATGCCAGCGGGAGTTTTACTCCTGGAAGGTTCTACCAAGCTGGACAGGTTTGCGCGGGCAGGGGTCAGACTAAAGCAGACACCCTGGTCCTCCAGGTTGGGGGTTTTAGCATAGGGCTGACACCCCTGTCTATGTAAAAAAAAAATTGAAATTACGGAAACAACAACGAATAAACAAACTTTGCTGCGGGACGGACATCCGGAGTCTGAGGCTCGTATGACTGTCAGTGGTGAAGCCGAAAGGAAGCCACTGACATGAGAACGGACGTCCTGATCGCAAAACATGATACAAGAATAGGATTTTGGAATGTCAGGACAATGAATGAGACGGGTAAAGTAAAACAGGTCACGGCAGAAATGAGAAACTATAGGTTACTCATTCTAGGGATAAGCGAGAGCAGATGAACAGGGGCAGGAAAAATTAAAACAGCAACAGGAGAAACAGTACTTTACTCTGGAAGAGAGGATAGACAGCACAATGAAGGTGTAGCCATTATTCTACAGAAAGGAATAGAAAGGACATTACTAGAATGGAAACCCATCAACAACAGACTGATAAGATTAAGATTGAGAGGTAGATTCACCAATACTACAATAATACAATGCTACCCACCAACGAATGACAGCGATGAAGAGGTCAATGATGAATTCTATCAACAACTGCAGAAAGAAATGGAAGACACACCAAGTTATGATCTTATTATAGTAATGGGAGACCTCAATGCGAAAGTTGGTACACACAATACATATAATGAAAGAACAATGGGGAAATGCGGCAGCGGAACAGCAAACGAAAATGTGGATAAATTAATAAGTTTCTGTAGCATTAACAACCTGGTCTTTGGAGGAACACTTTTCCCACATAAGGAAATTCACATATTAACATGGGAATCACCAAATGGTCGGGACAGAAACCAGATAGACCACATCATGATTAACGGTAGATGGAGACATGCATTACAAAATGTGAGGGTAAGAAGAGGTGCAGATGTGGGAAGTGATCACCATTTAGTAGTAGCGAAATTGAAAGTGAAACTAAGAAGGGCTGGACCAACTGTAACTACACAGAAAAGGTTTGTCATCAGCAAATTGAAGGACCGCCTTACCAGAAAAGCTTTTGCGGCTTACATAAAGAAACGATATCAATTTGCCAAAAGTCAGGAAAAGACATTGACTGATGATATAGACCGGAAATTCAACACCATTTCAACAATATATCAGGAAAGCAGCAAATCATGCTTGGGATTCCAGGAAAGGAAGAAGTAAGACTGGATAACACCAAAAACATAAAACACCATAACGATGAGAGAGGAAATGAAAAGAAAGAAAACAGAAGCGAAGTCCCCCAGGTTAAAGCAACTATATAGCGAACAGTACAGTCAGCTGGACAAGGAAGTTAAATGCCAAACCCGAGCCAACAAACGGAATTTCCTAGACGATTTTGCAAGACAGGCAGAAGAGGCAGCACTGAGAAATGAACAAAGCACAGTATACAAAATAACTAAATTCATCAGCGGAAAACGAGGTGCAAACAATATTACATTAGTAAGAGATAAGCAACGAAATCTCATCACGACAGCAGAGGGACAGGAAACAAGATGGGCAGAGCAATTCAGAGAAACTCTGAACAAGGAACCACCAGAGACACAATTGAATGTTCCTAAGGCTGATAAAGATCTAGATGTAAATACAGACATTCCACGAAAAGAAGAAATCATCACAGCAATCAAAGGTTTAAAGAATGGAAAAGCTCCTGGCCATGATAACTGTGATGTGATAAGAGGTTTTGATGGTAGTTAATTTAAAGGTTAACAAGGTGAGGTCAAGCTATGTAAGTATCCTGAATCAGAAAAAGATGATGATGTATTTCTCAGGGGTCCCTATCTGCTACCTCTCATGATCTCACCCAGTGTAAATTTATCTATGTTGTGTTATGTATTTGGTAAGTGTCTAGGGTATGTAGGTACTTATTGTGAGGAATGAATAATTTCAAAACAGAACTACAATTCACAAAATGCAAATAAGTAAGTCTGGTGGTAACGTTTTGGTATATGTATAGGGGTATAAATATACAATTTATTGTCCTGAACCTCAATCTTTTGGAACAGGACTTGTCAAAATCATAAAATGTTTATTTACAGGTTTTAAATAAATAAGATGGAACTCCGTCTATGAGTTGTAACCAAATTAAATTGTCACTAAAAATAGGTACACCACGGTCTGATGTTTAATACTGGATAGGAACATTAGTCAATTATTGGAGGGTTTGTTTTCTTCATCATTCCCCGGGAAAATCTTTTGTTGTGGTGGTTTATATTAAGAGGAACTGTCATAGCCCCAGAGTGAGGGACTTAGCTTGAAAGCTTGTCTGATGATATGGCTTCAGAATATGTAAAAGGTCACTCAAATGATGCTGCCTTCTGGGTGAAGTATTGCATGTGGCTCACAGTATAGTAGGAACCTTCACTGCTCACACTTTCCCTCTTCACCAGGGTGTCTGCAACACTTTCTTACTGGTAATACAACCCTGAAATGAGAATGACAGTTTCCTCCCCTTTATAGCCTGTCTATAAAAAGTCCACAACTACACAACAGTAATCTTACCTGGGGTCAGCCATGTGTGCTGACAATATGCACCAAACCCTATATTTCCTTGACTACACTCAGTCCGGTGTTTTCATTCTTTTTTTTTTTCATAAGGCATTGTAGCCACTATTCCTTTAGCATTGTTTCTCTTCCATATAATCTGCAGGGGTGCACAAATATCTCTTGTGACCTGTTAATGACTTCTTTCAACCATTCTTTGTGTAGTGTCACAGGTTATTTGAACATTGTGTCACTCCAGAGACTGTGGTGGGTTTAGATGTTAAGAAGAATGGTATTCCTATTGTACTGAATGAGGTCAGCTGTGAAGGTCCCCTATTATAATAAATGTTGTGCTGAGTTATCAGAACACCTTTCTGCTACCACCTTACGACCTCAATCAGACTTATTCTTGACTAATATTATGTTAGCTACGTCTATATGTCTAGGGTTATGAGTGTATGATGTATTGTAAGTACAAGTACTACAAACACATGTAATTACTAACATATATATATATATATATATATATATATATATATATATATATATATATATATATATATATATATATATATATATATATATATATATATATATATATGACTGAGTCAAGACTACAACCACAAACACACACTAAGAAATATATCTTATAGAAGTCTGTGTTAAAATTTAGGTAAAATTATTATTTACAATTTATTTGGCCTGATCAGAATTTTCTGAATCAGGTCCAACAACCAAAATTGATATTATGAATATATTTACATCAATTGAAGTACAACACTGGATCTTCTGTCCATTCAATTAATAATAAGACAAACAAAATATGTGTAGATATGTTCTCTAAATTAAATGACACTGATAATTAAAGATATGGGTGGGGTACAGTCATCATTTCCTCTTTCTTTTATAAAATTTATCTTGAAAGGTTACTGCCAACAATTTATTTTATGTTATTTATATTTTGATACAGTGATATAGTGGATAAAAACTGAGTGCCGACATGTATGGCACTTATCTAGATAATAGATGTTGCTGTCATTTTCACAGGCTCTCTGGTATGACCAAGCTGACAAGGTTCCTGGTGCAGTAACTAGACCTCAGGGTCCAATCAATAGGTTATTTTAGTACACTGCAACAACGCCACCAGGGTTCTGGTACCTACACTGTACCAGAACAAAAAACCCTCTGAAACAACGTTATGGTTCTTAACAGCACATCTATAATTCATTTCACATGTAATAAATGGCATAAAAAGAAAAAGGGTCAGATCTCTCTGACCACCCCATACCACTCTGAGATGACAATTCATTACCAGTACCCCTATTCTGTTCCTTAAGGGCTACAACGCCTCTGACACTTCAACAATGATGATCTTACATATGATAACGTGGGTTAGCTTTCCCACTGGCAACTGTGGAAATCATTTTCAGTTATGCAATACACATTAATTTTACTGCTTTTACTGCTTGAACACAACCCACAGGTCCTGCATAACTCTGCTGGGGACTCTGTACTTAGTCGAAAACCTTCCCAATCGAGCAGTATCGCAGACACCAATTTATTGAAATGACAAAATTAATAAATTCCTTCCTTACCACAATTCAAAGAAATATCACAAACGTACGTTGGCTGGCTTTAGCATAAATAGTAGTTTAAGTTCAGCTTTGCCTTCTGTTCAGACTGCCAAAGGTTAATAACACACTTGGTACTGCTGATGACAACGCAGCTTGCTTCTAACATATTTCTTTTCAACTGGCGCTGAGCTGTAAACGCTTTTTGCCAATATGCCTAGACAGGCCCAATCACAGCGAGGGTCTAGCATTTCAATTTTCAAAATTTTAAAAAGAAAAACACTACTTCACACTTCTAGGAGTGATTTTTTCTAAATACAGATTTTAGCTTTTCTGCCCAACCAGTACTCTCTGTGTACCCTCCTATACCCACAAATCGGAGTTGAATTACTCCCTTGCCTCTTTTCAAACTATCGTTCCCAATAATGTTACAGTTAACAAGCAAGGACAACAATCCGTTCGTCTATGCGTTTTCAGTCAAATAGTATTTCCCCAATAACTTGGCTAATAATTTGACTACCCTTAATATTGAAACATATTTGTGCTCAGAATACACTAAGCTACACGAATATATAATTTTTATGACTATATTCATTTGCGTTTAGATTTTCAGTTTTCTCACTGACAGTCGTTAATTATAACTTTTTACATAAGTCTACCATCTTGTCCCCTCCTTCTGTCTCACTTTTTAATTTTTCAAATAAACCAACTTGTTTTTGTGACGTCACAACTACACTACGCGTCGAGAATTTAAACTGTCTGTGTGTGTATATCCGTTAGCTTTGCCCCAGCGTGTATATACTATTAGTCTCGCGTGCAGAACGACACGGGTTTTGGCATGCGTTGGTAGCATTTTGCGTTAATGTATTACAGTCGTCTCGTGATTGCTACTTAGAAAAAGTCCAAAAGACTACCAAATTTGCGTTACTGTTGACAGATTACGTTACTTCAGACAGCAGTTTGGCGTTACATTTCTACAAATCGTTAAATATAAGGCTAGGCTGCATTGTGTATGCAGCAGATCTGGCAAAATGTTAAATATTAGTAGTACGTTTTCGAAACCGAAACTAAAACGCGCGTTAGATTTTTACCGTGGGATCGTTCTATAGGCTTTAGCACTGCACAAAAGGCAGCGTTGCTGGCGTCGAAGATGCCAACCGTCAGACACATGCGGGCTAGGTTTATTTATTATCATAGGACTAAAATCTTACTGAATTTTAGCTATTATCTTACAGATCTTGCTACAGAGACCACTACCAATATATTTTCTCCTGGACTTACAGTCGCAAAGTTTTATGGCAAATTTACAAATACATTTATTTTCACTTCCCAATGGCAATATCCATTTTATTTCCACAGCACTATGGCACACATTGTGTAAGGCCAATAGCAAAACATTTTTGTTTACACTTTTCACTCCGAAAAAGACTGCATTCCTATCTAGGTCGTCGTAAACTGAACCATCTCCCAAGTAGTAGTATCGAATTAAAATTGTATCGGCTTTCTCTTATAGCCTGATATTTGCTAAGGAAATATACAAATAAAATCATCTATCTTACCTCAAGTAAAGAATACTAACACATGCACAAAGTTGACTAGCAGTAAATGGGTTTTCTAACTGCTTTCTTGTCCAGACGGCAAAGCTTGGTCACAAGGCTTTCCCGCTGATCTCAACTTGTGATGGCGTTCAAATTCAAATGGACTGATTCTTACAAGGAGGTGTTAATTTTTATCACCCTACCCTCTAGCCAATCAGAAGTCGAGTCAAAAAATAAATTAACTACTTTTGGATTATAAACTTTGAGCAATCGTAAGTGTGTTCGTTCGTCTGATTATATTTGTGGATTTTATATCTCAGTTATTTATGAACCGATTTTAATTATTAAAAGTGATAATTAAGCGGCCAATTGTCCTCTATCGTTCTATATAATTTTCCTTTTGTTATTTCTTACCATTTTCATCTGGGCAATTTTTTTTGTAATTAATCGTAGTTCTAACCTGATCTAAAATATCAGTAAAATAAAATTTTTCTAAGTCAAGTTAACTGTATTAAGTGGGAATCTTTAAGTTAATATATTAAACAATATCAGCGCTATAATTCAATAAATCACTTTCTTTCTAATTATAAATTTTATCACGTCCGTTAATAAATATTGGGAGGGGTAGTGTGTTGTATGAGGTTAGTAACTTTTAACTTGTTTTTCTTAGAAATATTTAAATACTCAAATTAAATTGTGACGGTAGATTTGACTTTGCCCCAGACAAATTTCAAATATAGTTATTTATAGACTGTAAAAATGCGTTAACTAGGTTTTGAAGCGGGGAAATTATTTGAGCGTGGGGTACACAGATCCATTTCACTACAGATCTCCCCTGTTAAAAAGCGTGAACCACTAGTGCAGCTTTATTATCTGTGTTACAATCTCGATCAAGTTATGTCAAATTGACTCTACTCTGCTTTAGTATGATCCTGGATTACTGCAGGTGGGTCATTCAAAGTAGGCACTACTCAAGAAATCTGCCTCAGACCTCTGCAATCCAAGTTCTATTGCAGATTGTGTTAATAAACAGCTGCAGGTGCTACTGCCTGTCACATGCTGATTATCAATCAATATTCACCATTACTCTGAGTTTGTTCCATGACATGTCCAGAGGTTTTAGATGTACCTCAAGGTTGCAATATTTATGAGGAGAAAATCTATAAATTTGGTGATAGCTGAGTTATGTAGGGGACCCAGTGATTTCCTCATCAGCCTGGATAAAACACTCAGAGTATCCTCAATCCAAAAAGGCAACATATGAGTTCAATGTGCTCCTCCGATGTGATCACAGCCATCACTTGGTCTGAGTTCAGGCTTGATTGGAATTTGGAAAAACCCTCTACCAATATTCCTATAGGACTCTTTAATCTGCCATTTAGATAAAGGCCATATTCACCAGCTGTTTTCTCCGCACAACGGCAATTGGTGATATAATATATAATGTGGGGAAATGAGTTCCTGCATTAAGAATCAATTCCTCTTCTTAGCATTTGCTATAATATGTATGATCTCAATCCAATGTCCGTACAATACTTCCAGTGGACTGTATAGGGTCGGTCACTACCGCTGTCACCGGTGCCCTTCTAATGCTAACTTAATATCCGTATTGTGAAATGAGCTTGACATTAGGCAACCTTGCCAAACGCCCGCTCCCTACTTTTCTAAGGTTAACATTTAGTTTCGGTTTCAATGTTGGCCGATTAACCTCAGCGCTATTTTTAGTTAGTTCCAGGAATTCCGACGGGGGGTGTGTCGGGGTGTTCTGGACTGTGTTTTTTTTTTTACTCCTTGTGCCATACGCAGAGTTGCCATTTTAAATGTTTTATGGGAAGACTGTTTGTGGAAAGGGGTTTTCCTATCCACTATATCTACCTTATCATTTTTATTTCCTTTTTTGTTGTTAGGCCCATGTTCTCCACAATGCTTTTCTATCATCTGATGATTATTTTCTTTCCAACGTGTGGAATGTACCTTGCTACACTGGTCACAGGCCTCCCCAAATTTTGCAATGTCTGCAGCTACGCCTGGCCATAAATATTTCACCGATGTCCTTTGACGGGTGGTGCCAATTTTCTGATGCCCACCGTCTGGATCAACATGTGCTTGTGCCATAACTTGTTTCCTATAACTCCATGGCAGTACTAACTGTCCATATCCTTTGGGTCCTGCTCCAGCTTTCCTGTAAAGCAGTCCCTCCTTCAAATAGAATTCTCCTTTCTTAGGGTGTTTATGGCTTATTTCTGGCCAATTTGCCAAAGCAAGGTTTTCAATGATTTGTCTTTTGCCTGGGCCTTTTCTCATCTCTCTTGGATGAATCTTTAGTGGTGGTTCCTTCTCCTTACTAGGGGTCGACCTGACCTGGAGCGTTGCCATGATCACAGGTTTTATTAGGGGCTCCCTAGAAACACGTATCTCTTCCTAACACCTAACACCAGCGGGTAATTAAGGTCGTCACACACTAGCTGTCTTACATCACTCCTTCCACTTACCTAGTCTTGACATTGATATTGGCTACTGGAAGTGTCATGGTGACTGTATCCTTTAATGACCCCTTGTATCTCCACTTTGTCAGGCGGTATACTGGTCAGGGTGCACTAGGGTTGCACTCACAACTGAGTCATATTCAAAACCTGAATCGTAAAGGCGCTTGACTCTCGTACCATTACAAACTAATTCTTCACCAGATGGGGGATGATGAAGTTCCATCTGACTGTCTGTCAGTTTCTTCCTTCCCTTGTCCACCTGTTATCATGCATGCAGCGTGATATGGAGGAACTTTCCTACCACATTCAAATTGTATTAATGATTATGCATCCTACATATTTTACATCATTTTCCTTCTGGATCTGTAGGGTTTCCTTTCAGTTTTACTTGAGGGGTTTTTGTCTCTAGGATCAAATCTAGGCCTATCATAGGTTTGTATTATATCTACTATGTGATTGATCCTATTATTATTATAATACTCATCTTGGTCTGATGGGGTTTCTATTACTTTCTGATTGTTTCTTTTTAATACCAGCTACTTCTTTCACGTTGTGCTGCCTGACAATCTCACTCAGTAACCATTGAGAATCTCCCCAACCTCTCTGCACCTTGTTATTCGCGAGAAATTTTCTCAGGTCTGGAGCCATGGACTCTCTTAATTGCTCCGTCATCATTTTCCTGCAGATCTTGTTTGTCCCCAAGCAGTCCAGTTCTCCAAATAATTCACTAACCTATCAGAGAATTTGTGGTAGGTCTCCCCGAGAAAGTAGCCTAGCATCTCCCTAAATTTCTTCCTATAAAATTCGCTATTTTTTTGTACTACCAATAAGACTTGTTTGAGAAGATCATA
>JAMPIV010006415.1:0-135975 GCA_024509875.1 Oreohelix idahoensis
TAGCCTCTGGTCAGCGTGTGCACATATCAATGCAGGTCAGCACATATCTGTGACCTCCAGCTGACGTGACTGGTAGTGGACCAATAAGGTCAATCGCCATCTTTGCGAAAGGACCCAACGATATATCCGATGCCTGGATAGGCGCATTATGTTTGGGGCGTTTTGTTGCCACATCTTGGCAAACTTTGCATGTGTGACAAAATGCGTTTACATCTTTTGTCCCTCCAGGCCAACAGAAAAGAGACAAAACCCTCTGTTTTGTCATGGCAATCCCCAAATGCCCTGCGCAATTAATATCGTGAGCATGTCGTAAAACAAATGGGTGAAAACAAGCTGGTACCATGATCTGTTTTCTGACAGATGTGGAATCTTTGAAATTTCTAATTAAATTTCCATTCTTTAAAGAGTACCAATGTATAGAATTATCATCAACAAAAACATCATCAGATTTTGCCACCTGAAAAAATTTCTTTAAGGAATCATCATCATTCTGTCTCTGAATGAATGAATCCTTATCAATGAATTCCATCTGTAAATTATCATCATTCTCCGCCTCTTCATCATTTTTCTCCTCATCAGTCACCACCTCCTCAGTCCCACTCTCTTCATTCATCACCTCATCCACAACATTATCGATTTGGTTTTGATTATGTACCCCAGCACGAGACTGAGCTCTGGTTGTGACAGCATTTGCACTGATCAGATGCTGTTGTTCCCACTGCACAATATCTTTCTTAGTGCATTCACGAAGTCCAGGAATATTTCCCAGGGTTATTCCTGCAATAGGTTTGTTCAACAGGCACACGAAAGTCCTCCCTGTAAAGTAAGGGTTATCAAAGATTACTTCTGCAGTTGGATAGTATTCCCCTGTGCCTCCGAAAGTAATGCATTCAGCTTCCCTGCCTGTGTAATCAGATTGATCCACCAACGATCTGCGCACTCCAACCGTAGTGCACCCGGTGTCCATGAGAAGTGAAACAAGTTGGTTGTTAACAAAACCTTCATTAAAGACTAGTGACTCTGTCGCATCATATGAGGACATAACTGGCAAAAGGTGTCCACACAGGAACCTAGTGACTCCCTCTGGCTGAAACAAAGAATTACATTCAGAACAATTAGTACTGTTGGATAAGTCCACACTACATGCATTAGCATGATAGACAACATTAGTATTCTGTACTGGATTACTGTCATTAAGATGCACAACAGCATTTGGCCGTTCAGGATTTCTAGACTGTCTAATGTTATTGTTTTGTTGACAACCTCTGTTATTGAAATTATTGTCATTATTCCTGTAAAATGACCTTTGTCCTCTGCCTGATCTGAAATTATATCCACCTCTGTTCTGATAATCATTAGATCTGAAGGATGATTGTGGAAGAAATATATCTTCCCCTGAAAAATCCATTATTATGGTCTCGATTTACACGAAAGTTTCTATCCATGCTATTAGATCTCTGTCTATGTGAATTATGCACCACAGTCCTAGCAGATGCCACTGGCAATGAATCCTTAAAATTATTTTTGCTAAGGTTCCTACTAGGATGTGCAATTTGGTATTGCCGTCCAAGATTTTCCCTAGCAGATAATGTTTCAGGTTTCCTCTCCTGTAGGAATGATAAAATGTCACCACTGATTGAAGACAGCACTTTGTCTCTTAGAATTAAATCAGCCAGCCCATCAAACGTTTTTTAAATTTTTGATAAATCAACCCATCTGGAAAAGTAAAGCTTAATAGATAAGACAAATTCAGCAAAAGCCTTATCTGAATCGGGTAACAGTGATTTTAGCTTTAACCTGTACCCATTTTCATCCAATTGATACTTCTTTAGCACTAAAGCTTTTACAGCTTCATAATCAATTCGACTCTGATAATCCATGGTGCAGACTGCAGTAAGAGCCTCACCCACCAATAAAGTCATTAATCTACTAGGCCATGTAGCTCTATCAATCTTAAACTCTTGGCAATACTTTTTATATGTATTTAAGAAGCATGAAATGTCATCAATATTTGGACTAAATTTAGGGAGATTAAGCCTAAAAGTGGAAGCATGGTCTTTTTTCAGCCTCACTACTTGCTGGATTAGCCTGAGGATGTTGAAGTCTCAACTTTTCTAATTCCAGTTCTGCCATTCTCAAGTTCTGAGCATAGGCTAATTTATTTTCCTCAAGTTCTTGTTGTGCTTTTATCTCTGCCTGAGCATAGGTCAATTTGTTCTCCTCAAGATCTATTTCTTCTACTCTCCTCTTCTCAGCTATTTCCTTATCTCTCCTTTCTCTATCCAATTGTCTTTGATCTCTTGCCACATTCTCCAACCTATTTAATTCTTTAGCAAGCTCAGTGGAAGCATATGTTTTTAAATCTCACCTTCCATACCAAATTCCTTTCCACTCTTCACAAAATACTCCAAGGTAGCCATAATTCACTATTATTGTGACTACAAATGGTCCAATAACAAATCAACTATTATATCAAGAATATGTGAGTAATATTAGCAAAAATTATTTCACCACTTAAAATCAATCAAATTCATGTAATATTAGATGTTATTAAAGGAGCAAAAAAATAGAGATACAAACAAGATTACAGGATACAGCGACAGAGCTAATTGAAGATAATACAAATGATCAACCAAGGTAGAAATGTATGAACTGTATAAAAATGAAAAAAAATCAGCTCTACTACACTTATGACAAGAAAAGCACAACTTCACAACATATATGACATCTAATAACTAAGGGAGAGTAAGGTGAGATGAACAATTTTACAAACAATAATGGAGAAACTGAAGAAAAATTACAATTAACTTGATAACAATAACGAACTTGCCAAATAACAGGACCTTCACAACTAGACAAATAATGAACCTGGTTAATTCAATTAAGGCAGTAACACGCAGCTATATACGCCGGCTCCTTAATTTGAAAAAAAATCAGATACAAACTACAGAACGCTTATGAATTTACGACCGTCCATTGGAAGTATAGCAAATTCATGTCCCTTGGGCTGGGAATAATGAATGGAAATGGGGAACTATTCTCAAACTTCTGTGCTTCAAATCAACTGGCTATAGGAGGAAGCATATTTCCACATAAGAGAATACACAAGGCAACATGGATATCACCAGACCATAGAACGGAAAATCAGATTGATCATATATGCATAAACAAGAAGTTTAGATCATCATTGCAGGATGTAAAGGTATATAGAGGAGCAGATGTGGCATCAGATCACAACCGTCTTATAGCCAAAGTAAAAATGAAACTCAAGAGATATGCAACAATGCAAAATTATAGACAACAATTTAATGTAGCACATCTAAGAAATCAAGAAACAAGAGACAAATTTGCGGTCACAATATCCAACAAATTCCAAGTGCTCCAACAGCTGGAAGATGTAGAAAATACGTAAGACTATTGGCAGCAAATCAAAACGGTATGGAATGAGACATGTGAAGAAATACTGGGGAAAAGGGAACGACAACAAAAAGCATGGATAACAACAGAAAAAATCAATAAGATACAAGACAGAAAAAACAAGAAAGCAGATTTAAACACAAGCCAGAAGTTCGAAAGCCAAGACTCAAGAAGTGTACACAGAAGCAAACAAAGAAGTAAAAAAAGAAGTATCAAAAGAGACAAAAGGAAGTTTATTGAGGAGTTGGCAAGAGAGGCAGAAGATGCTGCAGCCAAAGGAAATATGAGAGAACTGTATAACAGCACAAAGAGGCTGACAGGTGTTACGTGCAGTCTTTGATATCTTGCAATATTATACATTTGTATGCTTGTTATGTTCGCAAATATTTTGTAAACAAAATAGATACTCTTCTTTGCTTAAGGAAAAGTCAATATTGAGTTACTTCCCCTTGAAAGGAGTTTCGATCGAACTCCGCGGATGAATCCAGTTTTTCTGCGATTTATTTTTTGTTTGGGTAGAAATAGGTTGTTCTTGCTTCGGTGTATCTATGGCCTGAATTTATGTGTATTGTTTGTCTGGGTAGGACGAGTCTGTCTTATATCTGTATATCTTTACATATCTAAGTCGAACTATATGGTCGTTTGTCGTTAGAAAGGTCAAAGGGCTGTTCGGCGGATGTGTCGCTAGAGAGGTGTGATTTGGCTTCGCCCTGATGGGGGCTGTGATTTTTTGTGTAGCGGCTTGTCGCCGGAAAAAGTGATCTCAGTATTTGTGGGGAAAGTTATAGTCGTCTAGACCTATCGTGTATGCTTTACCCCTGTGTTTATTCTTATTGCCAAGGAATGGCAGAATCATATTTCTGATACCAAGGTAACAAAAGATACTCCTTACGAACTCTGGCTAAGCCACCGTTTCTCGATAGACACGATTTGTACGTCTGAGGAAATATTTATCTAGATGAAAACGACATTCATTCCTAGCAGCATTATATCTCGTATGATGAAATCAATTGTATTATGATAGAATCTACAGAGCAACGAGAACATTTAATGAATGATTAACTTTGATTCAGTTGTATCCAAACGTGAGTGACAGCTCACGAGAGAAGCCATCTTGTATCCAAATATTTTGTGACTTTCAAGAAGAGAAAGGGATGCCCCGTATTATCGCTTGATGAGTCCAGAGATCACTGCTACACATGAGAACCCATTACTAGCGGTTCAATATGATTATATGGAAAATATGTGCTGAACATTTTTGTAAGGAATCTTCACTAGACGAGGTTAGGTCTAGAAGCCATCTTGACTGTTGTTTATAATCTGACGTGCTTTGTCAGTAAACTCAGATGATATATATATATATATATATATATATATATATATATATATATATATATATATATATATATATATATATATATATATATATATATATATATGGGCAATACTGAGTGCTTGTCTACTGACAATCCATTATGCTTTTATTCTACATGAGTGCCCATGTATCATTGCAAGACCATTTATCCACTGTACCATGATGTATTATGCCAACCTGTGATTTGTCACTATCTGTGCTGTCGAGTGTGTACGTCCAATTAAACTGTAGCAAAGGTACACAGTCGTTGGTGTCGATGACTTCCAGCCATACATGAGTGTGAGAAAAAGACCATTTGTCAACACCACGAACTCTTCTTATCATTCGCATATTAGACTCTCAATCTATGTCTACACACCACTGCGTAGGTCGAGTTGACATTCCATACTCTAACCACAAGCAACACAACAACACAGCATGTAGCTCTGGTGATGTTCTAGTGAGCTTATATTTATCAACTAATGATGATGAGCAAAGAAAATAGAGTTATCAACTTGGATCTTATCAACAGGGAAATACAAGCAAACAAGTTGCTTCATAAAAGACAAGAATGGAAAACTGCTCAGCAATATACAAGAGCAAATGAAGAAGTGGACAGAATATTTTGAGGACCTTCTCAATAGACCAGCTCCACAAAACCCCCCTGACATCCAGCCAGCAGAATAAGAGCTACAAATTAAAGATGAAAGACCAACGAAGGAAGAAATAAAGAAAGCCATAAAGATTCTAAGAGATGGAAAGGCGTCTGGACATGATGGCATTCCAGCAGAGGCCATCAAATCAGATATCGACACGGCTACAGTGATGTTATATAAATTACTTGGTAAAGTCTGGGAAAAGGAAGAGATACCAGCAGAATGGAAAGAAGGATATCTGGTTAAGTTGCCTAAGAAGGAAAATTTACAAGAGTCCACAAATTATAGAGGAATAATGTTACTATCAGTGCCAGGAAAAGTATTAAACAGGATTATCCTCGAGAGATTAAAAGAGTCCATAGACAAGAAACTAAGAGATGAACAAGCAGATTTTCTACAAAACAGATCATGTACAGACCAGATAGCCTCTTTGAGAATAATAGTTGAACAAATTCTGGAATGAAATTCACCACTATACATCGGATTTGTGGACTACGAAAAGGCATTTGACAGTGTGGATAGAGAATCATTTTGGAAATTGTTGAGGCATTATGGAGTTCCCCTGAAGATCATTAATTTAATAAAGAAAACATATGAAGACATGACATGCAGAGTTCTTCATGAAGGGCAGCTTACAGAACCGTTTGGGATAAGAACAGGAGTGCGACAGGGATGCCTCTTGTCTCCATTTCTTTTCTTACTAGCAATAGACGGGGTTACGAGAACATCGACAACACACAACAGAAATGGAATCCAGTGGACTCTGACTAAGCAGTTGGATGATCTTGATTTTGCTGATGACTTGGCTCTTCTGTCCCATAACCGTAATCAGATGCAGGACAAATTGAAAACACTCGATGAGAGGTTACAGCAATTGTGTCTGAAAATACACAGGGAAAAGAAAAAAATAATGAAAATAAATGCAGTTAATGATAACAGGGTTGAACTTGAAGAAGCACCAATACAAGATGTAGAATCGTACACATATCTTGGCAGCAATACAGACAAAGTTGGAGGGACAGACAGTGATAGCAAAGTAAGAACACAAAAAGCAAGAGGAGCTTTCATTGCATTGGGAAATATATGGAGATCAAGAGAAATCGGATCCAACACGAAAATAAGAATCTTCAACTCAAATGTGAAGTCAGTCCTATTGTATGGCTCTGAGACATGGAGAACACCGCCATTTTGAAAAATATAGTATTGGGCATAAAACGAAGTCCAATGATTCGAAAAAATTCTCCTGACATCAACATACGATACTGGATTCAGGATCCCAGCTTGAGGCCCCCATTCTGCTTTTGCGTGTCTTTATATAATTTGATAAGTATCTTTTGAGTACACGCCTGGTTACTCTAGCCAAGATAATATTAGGGTAGAACTGCTTGACAACGCATACAGAAATACAACTTGAAATATCAATGTCACCACAAAGGCAGAGTGGACAATCTACACACTGTTTATTACAGAGAACGCTGCTCCACATGCATAATCTTGAAAGCCATTATATCTTATGGCATAACATATTCAGTCATCAGTATAGCTCTGTATCGTCAGTAGCTAGAATACTGTCCACGACAGTTTTACACATTTTTATTTAATCAATTCAACGAATGCATACTCCCTTTCACATGCAGATATCTAGTACACCTCACACAAGATCTTGATGTACTAGTGATGGTACAACGTAGGAATATATCACAGAATCATATAAATCTCAGTAGCTCAGATACATACGTCTACTTGCCATAAGCCACACACAAGAAGACCCTAGCAGACGATCTTCCCCCGTCTGCCTTGCTTACCACGACGTCTGCCGAACTGCACCTCGAGGCAATGACGTCACTTCTTGTGTTACCAAGTACTACGTATAATAAACAAACACGGAGCTTTGCCGAACCCTCTAATGATATCGACAGACTTGTTATGAATTTTACTTATAACACCTCTTTTTCACCGATCACCGCTCGTTTTCTTGCACGTGGTTCCTCTCAGTCTCGATGTCAGACAAAATAGCTCAGGCGTACTTCTTAACCCTTGAGCGCTGCTCAGTACTTACAAAACGTTAATTATTTCGTTACATTACCTCCCTCTTCAAAAAGGAAACATGGTTTTCCACCAAGAAAGTACGTACATATGCACTGATCCTTCACACACTATGCCAAACTAACAATTTGTCCAATATGAAGCAAAATAATAGAAAAGCAATGTAGCACAATGATATGTCATAATACTATCTAGTAAATACAAATAAAGTTAACTAATATATCGACGTGCCTACATTAAAGGACTAACAACAATGTATACCGTTAAATGTGCATGTGAAAGTATATTTACTGTTCTATCATATTAAAGTCCAAATGATGCAGATGCAGTATGCATAGACTAGTTGCACATAATTAAATGTTGTCATAAATACTTGCTAGGCACATGGGTTGACCTACCATTATGTTGTGAGGTCCCCTTCGCTTTAGAATTTTGCAAGTGTATGTTGTTTACATACATTTTTCATTCAGCTAACGTCCAGTGTTCATGGTTCGTTCTTTTACGTGCCTACAAACAGGTATTAGTTTTCTTTCGTTCACACATCTCTTTCTTTAAGAAAGTAATAACTACCGACTGACGGTTCATAAACTTTAATAAACATTAATAACCTCACAATAAAACCCGTCGATGTGGTCAGGCAAATAATACATAATTAGTCACAATGCTGTACACTCAGGCTTTTATACTGCCTGTGATCTTGAATATCTTCACCACATACACAAAAGATATTTAAATCATCCTCTCAATAATGAAATGTGAAATTAACCTGTCCACAATATGTGCTACACGGCTGTTTTTACCTTACACCGAAGTGCTATCTTAGTTCGGTGACCTGAATGCTGGCCGCGAGGTAATAAATATGCCAGCGCTTAGGAACGCCTTCCTTTGTTTTGGCGGGAAAGATCAGATGATGTGTGTGTGTAAAATTGGTAATAAATTAATCATTGCACACTCGTTCTGGATAAACACAGCGCTAAAATACTTTTGTATACTGTAACTTTGTACAGTGTACTATCTTTGATTGGATTTTTATTTGTTTGGATATATATTTGACGGAGTGACAGAAAGTCTTGCAGAAATCATGTGAGGACGGCAAACCAAAGTCAGAAGAGTTCATGACCACCATTGGTGTAAGACAAGGTGATATCCTGTCACCTTATCTTTTCATACTTCTCATGGACGATGTCATCAAGGCGTGTAAGGAGAGAACAAGAAAGTATTCAGTGGGGTACTGGAAGAGGTCTGTATTTCTGAGTTGGCATTTGCTGATGATGTTGCCCTGATTGCTAAATCAGAGGCACATCTCCAATCCAACCTGCAAGTCTGAAAGGAAGAGCTGGCGAAGAGAGGGATGGTCATCAGCAGCTCTAAAACAAAATCCACGGTGATACCACGACAAGAAAGAGTACACCAGATTAAGCTGGAGAACAGGTCCTGGAGCAGGTCGACCACTTTAAATACATCGGAGCTATTATGGACCGAAAGGGGGGCATCAAAGAAGAGTTGGCCACTCGAAAAGCAGCAGCTGGGAGACTTTTTCAGGCCATAAATCGAGGATTCCTCAGCAAAAGAGAGGTTGGTAAGAAAACGAAGATGGCTGTTTACCGCTCCACCTATGTCCTAGTCTTGACATATGGATGCGAAACATGTGCAATGACCACAACCAACAAAAGCCAGATCCAAACCTCAGAAATGAGGTATCTGAGGAAGGTGGTTGAAGTAACAAGAAGAGACATGGTCCACAACCAGACGATACGTCAAGGCCTAAAATCCCACCCCCTGCAGACCCAAGTAGAACAGTCCCAACTAAGATGGTTTGACCATGTCTGCAGAATGGGAGAAGATCGGCTACCACGATAAGCATGGGAAACAAAGAGCCAGTGATCCAGACTCCCAGGACGACTCAGAGTCTGTTGGGAGGACAACATTAGACAATCCTTGAAGGACCGAGGACTAGAATGGAACTAGGCCAGAAGGAAGACAGCCGATAAGATAGTCTGGCGCTCTCTCTTCCAAACCTCTACACCTCACGGTAGAAGGGGAACGACTAAGTAAGGAGTGACAGGCTTTTTAAAACAGCGCCATCATTTGAGGAAATTCATACCAGAGGTAATGTACTTATTAATGTAATATCTGAAATGCTTACCCTCTTTTTGAGTTCATAATTATATAGACTTCTCGAGGGGAAGCTAGATATTATTTTCATCTATTTTTTTATTATTGATTTCGCATCTTGAGAATGTGTGGTAATCAGTTTTGTGAGTCTGGCATAAGGAGAAGAATATTGACACCAGATTTTATAACATTTAAATCACTGTAAACGCATTCTTGATACTCGCAAATCATAAATAAGGCTGTCTAAATAAACTTTTTTACAAAGTACCATCTGCTTTTGCATTTTCATTGATTTATAATAATATTTAGCTACATATATAGGCGTCAGAAAACATGTAAAGCTATAGATTATTTCCACATACTATGGTTTTTTTTTTTTGTTTTTTTTTTTTTTTTTTGCGTTCGCCCGCTAATACTCGAGGCGATATCTCAGGTTATTATTTTAACCTGACATTGATTTTACGTGAGTATCCCTTTATTTCTTGTACAGAGACAGGTGTCTCTCGCCATTCAGGCAAATACTCGCCGATTTCGGAGGTACCCATTGCAGCTGGGTCGGCTCAGGAGCCGCCAGTACCTGGTCGACGACACTCCTTCAAATGTCCTCGCCAGGTCTCGAGTTAATCCAGTCCAAATCCCGGTCGACGAAAAATCCTCAAATGCCGTCGCCCGGGTTTGATCCTGTATCACCCGGTCGCCAGAGCGGTGTTGTAACCACTACACTAGCGCGGCTCCCTATGGTATATCTTTCACGTTTTGTTCATCTTGTATTTATAATATGAATGTCTTTTGTTATTGTGTGAGACAAGGACTGTCCCATTAGTGTTCTTTGGTAGACAATCCTGTGCACACGACGGGTGCTAAAGAATTATAACTAACTGTTTGTATCTTTTCTTTCATTCACAATTAAAGCATTCTGCAGCCTGGTGTTGGACTTGATACTCACAAATACCTCATTAGCTTTATACATGCATAAGTAGACTATACAACATTACAAAGAAATGGAACATACTTTGTTGCATCATATGAATTGTGTCAGTGCACTGTGCAGAGCCTGTGGCAATAGAGCATTAACTTCCAAAAATAACGTTCAAATAGGTAACCACTGAACTGTTCGAATTACGTTAATGATATGTTCTTTGTGTTTGGAATTAATGTATTAGATGATAAACCAACAGTGCACAGACAAAGGTGGTTGTCGCATTCTTGGTCGACTGCCATGGAGAGGGTCTCTGTGTTCTCTAGACTTCGTGGGGGCTGCTACGGTCTTGATAAAATCGCATAAAGGTATTGAGGTCCCCCACCTAGTTCGCTTTATCTACAAGTCTAATCGCTACAACCCCTCCCTAACTATTATGCCCCCCCCCCCCCTCCCCCCCCACTCCGCCCCCCCCACATAACCCTCCCACCCCACCCCCTGATGGCGCCAGTGACTTATAACATTGAGGAAGGAAATACAATGGTGACGTTGTATAGATTGACAGTAGATAATGTGTGTCTTGGTAACAGAACATCTCCATAATCTCTGATAGAGGAACATGAAGACTAGACTTGGATTAGAGCAAGTCATGAGAAAGTGACGAGTCGGATTTGTTATTTGGACAGTATGATGGCGCTTGTCTCGTCTCTCTCCTCAAAATTTTGTACTACATGTTACGGCCTAGAAGGATGACCGGTACGACCCCACCAGTGTAAATATAGAATACGGTACTGATATATAATCTCACCCAGAGCCCTGCCCCTTGCTAGAGTGAGACGTTGGTTATCTCCCTTGACTGTTTAAAAAATATTTGATCCAGAATTCTCTCGAACCTTCGAGATTGAGTTCAGTTCACGTTTCGCGGTTAGCCGCGCATGCGTGACTGTTTGAGCGGGACTGATATGCGGTATCTCGTGACAGTTCGCTCTGGGCGTTTGACTGGGCTGGTCAGCTATGTTTTCTTACTGTGTATTCGGGGAGAGATATTTTCGGTGGAATAGAAATGTTGGAGACTCCCCTGTGATATTTCTAAAGCCTAGGATATATGGCTAGTATTTATATTGTGCAATGTGTCTTAGATATTGTATTGCCAGAGCAGAGAAGGTAAGAAGAATATTTATATTGCTCAAAAGTCACGAACTTATGCGGCTTATATGTTGTATCACCAGAGAAGGTGAAAAGGATATTTATATTGCTCAAAAGCCAGGAACTTATGCGGCTTATATGTTGTATCGCCAGAGAAGGTGAAAAGGATATTTATTTTGCTCAAAAGCCAGGAACTTATGCGGCTTATATGTTGTATCGCCAGAAAGGGTGAAAAGAATATTTATATTTTTCCAGATGAACTTTGAGCTTACCAGTGGACATGAATTGTATCGCCAGACAATGTGCCTATGTACTGTATTACCAGGATGTTACGTTGATGTGTCGTTTGTAGCAGTACAATAAACACTGTATAGACGTTTCAGCCGTCTCTTCATTCTTCTGACTAGGAGGGTTACCAGAGTTCGCAGTGTTAACTGTTATGTGCATTATTGTGTGTGATTGTTCGTGTTTGTTCCAGAACTACATGTATTCGCGTCCTTTGATAGCTTCACACACACACCCAGTCGGTCACCTGTAAGCCCGACCTGCTGATCGCCAATATCAGCGCAGCACATAATAATTATAACATTTTCATTCTTCTGGAAGTACCCGGCGTTGCCCGGAGGTCTCACAACCTTCAACACTATAACTTCAACAGTGATTCCAGAAATAATAACCACCCCCCCCCCCCCTTATCAGTGTTCGCCAGTAATACGGGGCTATAAACTGTGAAGCACAAGTTGTTCGACAGAAGATCTGCAGTGTTCCAGCCAACTACAAGTTATTCAAGTAAAGACTTGCGGTGTTTCCAGTTCGTGTTTCCTGTACTTTGGATTACTGAAGTGCTTACTTCAAGCAATTACAGTGGCGGAGTTCCAGTATCAAGCACCATGGGATTTCTGTAGACCGTGTTAGCTGTATCCATCATTGCTGTTGTTACGGAGGCCAGGATTTTTTTCCTACTAAAGATAAGTGGCTATGTGGTTTGTAAACTGTGCCTCTGTATGTTGTGATTAAGCCTTCTTCTCAACTCACTCTATTTATATTCCTTGTATTTATGTTATATGTTTATATGTTATATATGTTATTTTTCAGCGGGCAGGTTGGGTGGAGACTTACGTAGGATATATCCCACTTCACCGAGGGCCTACGTAAGCGTTCTTTAGGGACACTATTGCGAATTTCCCGCAGTGGAAATTTCCAGCGATTTTTTCGTTGCTGACGTATTTCAGTCCACTGCGTTTGGTCTTTCGTGATATTATTGTTTAGGTGTGACGAGATGTCTTAGTGTTGTTTTTGTTATATTTCTCTCTGTTCTTTTGTTTTTGATTAATTTGTTTGTGAGTGTCTGCCTCCCTTTGCTATCTTTGAGTTATATTCGTTATACACTGTTTTGTTATTTGTATTGTATACTTTTCGCAGCTATCATTTCAAGTTTTGCAATATTTTTTGCTGTATTTTGCTTTTTTGTTTAGTTGACTCCTGCGAACGTGGTCATTTGTGCTTATATTTTGTCTTTGTTATTCTTGTCTGTACTGTATATGTTGTTATACACTGTCAATATTGTTATGCACAATAAGTATATAGGTGATTAATTATATTATTGATAAGTAAAGTAATTATACAAGTTCTTGGGCAAAGACTTGTCACCCACTGAGTTGAGATAAATTAGTTTCTCAAATAATAATTATTATACAAGGTATTTATCTCATATAATCCAGCATAATGTCTACTTTGGATTATATCATTGCACAAGGGAAATCCCTTGGCAAGACTGCGGAGAAATTAGAAGAATTTGCACTTGCTGAATATGCCAAGGCGCAGAAGGCCGAAGACAAGAGACAGAAAATGGAAGTCGAAAAACAGAAAATGGAAGCTGAAGATAGGAGATTGCAGATGCAGGCAGATGAGAGAAAATTCCTAATGGAAATGGAAAAGCAAAAATTAGAAGCTGAAGAGAGAAAAATTCAACAGCAAAGAGAAGCTGAAGATAGAAAAATCCAAATGCAATTGGAGGCTGAAACACAGAAGTTAGAAGCTGAAGAGAGAAAACAGAAGTTAGAAGCTGAAGAGAGAAAACAGAAATTAGAAGCAGAAGAGAGAAAAATTCAACAGCAAAGAGAGGCTGAAGATAAAAAAATGCAAATGCAAATAGAGGAGAAAAAGCTTCAGATGCAAGCTGAAGAAAACCAAAGACTCCAGGAGCAAAAATTGGCGGCTATGGAGCTGGAGAAAATAAAGGTAGTGAATATGGGTAATACACAAAATGAGACAAACAATCAAACAACTTCTAATAAGGCAAATACTAAACCTCATGATATTAAATTACCTTCTTTCAACCCTGCTAGCGACGATATCTCATTCTATCTAAATAGATTTGAACTCTCATGCGAATCTCATAAGATAGACAAGTCAGGATATTGTGAGCAACTTATGAAGATACTTAAGGGTGCAGCTTTGAATACTATAAGTATGTTAGAAGGTCCTGACAAAAATAACTATAATGTTGCCAGAGTAGCCTTGTTTAAAAAAATACCAACTGGATGAAGAAGGTGTTCGTCTGCGCTTTAAGACTCTGTTGCCAGAGACAGGGAAATATTTTTCAGACTTTATATCAAATATTCGCCTTACGTTTTCACGTTGGATTGAACTTTCAAAAACTGAACACACATATGAAGTCCTTACGGACTTATTGCTGCGCGACAAAGTCATGTCGTCAGTTAATAAATCTTTTCTTTCCTTTCTACATGAGCGAAAGCCTCCAAATTTAAAAGATATGGAACAATACTGTCGCCAATATGTCACGGCACATCCAAATGTAACAGTAAGCAATTCTGAAGTCAAAGAAGGTTTACCCGTGGCTTCAGCAATACAATATGGTCTTAATTGGCGACGTAGATCTCAAAGTGTTGATCGAAATTTTGGTGGTAGATATAATCGTAATTTTGGACAGAACCAAGGGGGACCATTACGTAATGATTCTTCTTCAAGGAACTGGAGGCAATTTAACGGTCCTCAACATTTTAGTCCCAACAAATATGAAAATTTTGGAAGGGGTAACTACAATAGAGGTTATCAACCTTATAATAATTTTTCTCAGAGACAGCAAAACCCATCAAATAGATATTCTGATCAAAGGGGAAATAGCAATCGCGACAATACAAACTGGGGTTCAAATAAGAACAATGGTTTCAATAGAGGTAATAACAATGCTTCCAATAGAGATAATAGTCGCGATAGATCGCGATACGACGGTAGATCTCCAAATAATAATAGATCGTATCGTCATGCTAACTCTGCTCAACAAGAGCCCCAAGGTGTTAATAATCGAGGTAACAATAATAATACTGTCTCTAATGCTATTGGTTGCTCTGCTTTCGATTTCGAGAGAGCATCTCAGTGCCCGGAGTGCACAACTTTGTTTCAACCTACAGCTATATCTACCTTGAGTTGCGGTCATCCTCTACCCCCTCTTCCTGCTGCAGCTGAATAATAATCCAGTCTCAGTTCTCTTTGATTCTGGATGCGTAACTGTTGGAATTAGACAATCTTTAGTCCATCCATCCTGTGCAACAGGTAATATGGTGAAATTTGTGACATTCGATGGGACAGTTGAGACTTTTCCGACTGCCATAGTCCACATTGCCACACCATTTTTCACTGGGTATATACACGCATGTTTGCTCAGAGCACCTATCGCCGACCTTACTGTCGGACAGATACATAGTGTAAAGGTTTGTACGCCAGTACAAATTGCTGCTTGGGAACAGCAACATCACCTTACTGCTTCTACCTTAGGAACTATGCCAAAATCTTATCACCAAGTACATTCTGCTAACGCAATACATTCTGCTAATTTGGTGCAATCTTGCAGTATTGATGAGACGACTGTTCATCATACTAATTTTGGTGCTTCTTTTAGCCCAGCTCAACATACTTTAGTACGTCATTATTCTAATTTTGACTCTTCTTTAACTACTATTATAGAAGAAGATCCTTCGATTTTGTCTGACACACACACTAACGTTAGTGCTACGACTGAATCTACATCCAGTCACATTGATTGCAACTTCTTTACTGCAATGACTAGTGTTTTCTCTGCTACATTTATGAACTTAATTGTTAGTACATATCTATACCTTATGAGTTTCTTTACTTTTCTTACTGGGCCGGTTAGCTCAGTATCTTCGTCTTTTACGATTTTTTGTCGTGCTTACTGCTTTTCTTCTAAACTTCGACGTAGGTCCAAGTTTACTACTGTATGCTTTTACATCTTGATTATATCTTTCTTACTTTTTTCTGTGCCTAGTACACAGGCTATGACGTCAGTTCAGCCTTTAGGATGTACGCATTTATCAACTGCTTTTCCTTTGTCTTGCAAAAAATCTCGGATTGTCAGCCATCATGACGCTCTTAGTCGTCATTACCATCCTCTAGATTTGCCTTTTGACGTGGGTATCATGTGTATACTCACGACTTTTCTTTACATAAATTACATGCTGCTATTTTTCTCAGATACGTATATGACCCTGTCGAATCCATGATTCTAAATTAGGTTGTACTACTTTCTCTGTTACCTTTTCTAGTGTAACGGAGGAAGGTTTGATTATCACCATACAGGGGTCGGAAGTTTATACGGCCACATTCGATATATTAAAATTAATTGTTGTATATCATTACATTTTTTCCTTTATCAAACAAGAGATTTCATTTGTATTTTTTGCTCAGTGTATGCTTTTCCATGAGTCAGTACGGCTATATTGTTGATTTCAACCATCTGCTGATGATATTCCACATGATTTGCTGGTCCAGTTTAACTTATCGGCAGTGTGACTTTACACTAGATCTTGGTGTCTTCTTACCATGGGACATCTTAAGCCTACGGGACTCATCTTATATATGGAGCTTATTTGATATGGCAGATAATGTTGAATATTGTATATTGTTATAGCACAGTCTATTAGAGAGTATAGTATAAAGTATGGCTTAAAATTGGGGGAAGGGGGGGGGGGGGGCTCGATCATGGAAAGGGAAGCATAAAAGTTACAATGCAGGTAGTAAATTTAGAGAAACCAAATTCTAAATCTAATACCATTCTTTTATCAATGGCTAGAGTCAGAGATACATATGATAATTTAGAAATATTTATGAATGGCATGAAAGCTCAGATAGAGTCAGAGATACATATGATAATTTAGAAATATTTATGAATGGCATGAAAGCTCAGATAGAGTCACTAAAAGATTTAGAGTGGGATGGTAAAAAAGTTGTTGTTTTCTTATTCGGGGATTATGACTTTTTGATGAAAATGTTTGGTTTGTCTGGAGCTCAAGGAACATACCCATGTCTGTGGTGTCTCCAGCAAAACAAGGAAATAAAGACATCCAGAGAGCATACAACTTGGAAACCAAGAAGTTTGGCCATGTTGATAAGAGATTACAATAGATATATGAAATATGGGAAAGGGAATAAAAGGCAAGTGGCACGTTACCATAATTGTTTACACAAACCAATGTTAGAGATTTAAATTGACAATGTAGCTCCTCCTTACCTTCATATTTTATTAGGCATTGTTTTGAAACACCAACGACTTCTAGAACAGGCAGCCGATACATTAGACACCAAGATATTTGAGAATCCGCAAAATACACGCAAACATTAGTACTATTAAGAACTTGAAGAGATTTGATAGGAACTAGAAACAGGCAGAAGAATTAGAAGCTAAAATTGAATTATTTCAGACTTGTATTGAACTTTGTGAGGATGCGGAGGAGACAGATAGTTTTAAAATTAAACTTGAAAATGCACATGATGCGCTGGCAAAACTTCAGCTTCAATATCTGTGTGCTAGGTCTGGTCCAGTTTGCTCACACTTGGACAAGATACTATCCAAACACAAAATCATACCACAGGCTTAACATGGCAGAGCATTCATACGGAATCACTGGCACAAATATCTCACACAAAATGTTTATAAAGATCTTACAAGAGCAATCAATACACAAACACTGAAACTTACAAACAAACAAGATATAACTGACATAGCTTTTATTGCCTGAGAACAGATTAACTCACTGAACGAAGCATTTGAGAAAGTACACAACATATGACACAGTAAGTCTATTTGTAAAGAATCAATATCATCAATAACAGCATCAATAGAGAAATGTATGTCTTTGTTCAGTTAAGCTATTCCCCAATAAGACAATCCTAAACAACACATATTAGAAACACATTGTGCAGACTGGATCAGAACTCATGGCTTTGGAATGGGCATGCATGGAGAGCAAGGAGGCGAATATGTACATTTCACTATATCCAAAATTGAAAGACGAGCCGGCGGTATTAAAAATATAACTTCACAATTAAAATGTATAATGAAAACTCATTTGTTACAAATTTCTCCATTCTGTGAATGTACAGAATCCTCTATAAAGAAAAGGAAGTGTGAATGATAACTGAGCGAAAGGTTAGGGCTCGAGCAAATTATGGCAGTTGTTGCGTTAGAGTGACTGAATTAACAGAGTGTGGATATAATTTAATAGGTGTATGTTTTATTTATCAAAGTGAACATTTCATTTCACTCATGACCATACTCATTTTTTCATGACCATCGTGATGTATGATTGAGAGATAATTGTTAATTCTCATGTTTTAGGCACAACTGGGTTTTATTTTAAGGTAATATGTTGACTTGCAATTTAACGTTTCAATAATTCATGTTTGACGCATGAAATCAAAACAAAATTATGATATCCATTTTCTGCAGGTTTTCTACTTTTTATTTCTATAATTTTTTATGCATGTTGATTGGAATCATTTTAGTTTATTGCATAAGAAACAAACCATAAAAAATATTTTAAATACGTACTTTTTACACTATTTCAGACTATCATATCTTCTGTTCTAATTGTGATGAAATGTTCGTTCTTGTTCTAAAATTTACTCTAACATTTCGAGTCTAGCTTTATGCAAAATTAAAGCCTTTTTTTATAATAATAAAGTAGCCTAAAAGCGTTAATTAACCCCTATCAAAAATAAGCACCGCCACATTTTTTCCTGTTAGGAATTTGACCCAGTGACCTCTGTCGCGCTAGCGTGGTACAAGTGAAACTAAAGTGTTGCTGGCAAACCGCCGTGGTTTTTCAGTCAGTTATTCATGCAGTCATTTAGCCATTCATTCAGTCATTGATTTATACAGTTATTAATTCAGTCATTCATACAGTCATTCACTCATTGAGTTATTCATTCGTTCAGTCATTTAGTCAATTAATCAGTCATTTATTCAGTCATTCATTTATGCATTCAATTATTCATTCAGTCATTAATTTATCTGAATGTCTTGTGAATACTAAATCGAGATGGAAGCGTCATTACCCTTCTATTTACAAATCTGCCAAGAGTAATCTTGTGCGAAAGTAGACACCTTTAAAAACCATAATAGAAACTCAGGTTTTGGCCACTGTTGGACCACTACTGCAAAGCAGGAGAGGCAATACCGTCACAGACTGAATGAATGAATGGCTAAATGAATTACTGAATAAATGACTGAATGAATGACTCTTTCATTAAATGAACGAATAAATCATTGTAGATCCTTTGAAAAAAGTTCACTTTGGCAGATTATATATTGCACTTAGCTGCCAGTGGTTGTTTCTGCTCCCGCTAGGTTGGTTCTTTTTACACTGCTCACGTTCGTGGCTGGTCAATGTTGAAGGCAGTTCGTTCATAGGAGTGTCAAGGAGAGTCTACAAAGTTGGCCCCTCGTCTTAAAGCTCAGGACAGTTCCCTTCTTGTTCCAGAAATAGTACCCTTCAACTGGTACTACCACCAGCTATGGTAAAACAATAGAAACGAAACTCTCTCCTGAGTAATGCGTTTCCCGACACATACCTATGTGTCCCCTATCTTATTCTACCATCCCATTTATCTCAGAATTTACCCTCGATGATAATTAAACTTAATCCCTTGAGAGAAACTTTCTTTACATTTAAATTGAACAGCTTTTATATTGACTTTACATTTAAATGAAAAGGTTAACAGTACAGATAGAATATGTTTACATTTACATTTCCATTGATTGAAAAGTTTGAAACTTCCATTAATTTTAAAGTGAATATGTTAACATTGACATATACACTGGTTTGAAACTGTAAGTATTATAATTAAGGTACATCATTTCTTCCATCTTTCCATCCCTGCTCCATACGAAACTTGGGACTACTGATGCGTTTAGTTCTCCTTACGAAATTAGCAATAAAGCAGTCGCCAGCCTGTGCCGTGGTGGTTTATGAAATTATTCCAGACATGAAAAAATTCTGAACATAATGCAGTGGTCAAGTCTTCCGTATATGATATGAAAAAATCCGTTGCCCTGGCATGCGAACTCACAAACACATCTGTAAACTCAGACGACAAATGTGTTTCAGATGTAACAAATGTATTACTTTATCAGAAAGTAATATATTCGCAGACGTTTGATCTCGTTTTCTGTCCCGCACTCTGGCCTTTATCAGCGATTTAAGCAGACACGCTTGCGATTGTAGGGCTACAGATTGTAATCTGTAGCGGCCAAGCTTTGGTACACAAGAATTTACCAACTTGCTGACATTCAATATTATCTCAGCTACTCCTTGCAAATGTGATGTGTTTATCATCAACAAGGAGTGTCAAATGTTTGAACAAACAAACTCTCTGCTACATAGCAAACAGAAAGAAAAGGGTGCGAACATGGAAAATCACGCAAATAACTTACTTACTTACTTAGTCGTTCCCCTTCTACCGTGAGGTGTAGAGGTTTGGAAGAGAGAGCGCCAGACTATCCTATCGGCTGTCTTCCTCCTGGCCTGGTTCCATTCTAGTCCTCGATCCTTCAAAGATTGTCTAATGTTGTCCTCCCAGCGGACTCTGGGTCGTCCTCGGAGTCTGGATCCTTGGCTCTTTGTTTCCCATGCTTGTCGTGGTATCCGATCTTCTCCCATTCTGCAGACATGGCCAAACCATCTTAATTGGGACTGTTCTACTTGGGTCTGCAGGGGGTAGGATTTAAGGCCTTGACGTATCGTCTGGTTGCGTACCATGTCTCTTCTTGTTACTTCAACCACCTTCCTCAGATACCTCATTTCTGAGGTTTGGATCTGGCTTTTATGGGTTGTAGTCATTGCCCATGACTCGCATCCGTATGTCAAGACTGGGACATAGGTGGAGCGGTATACAGCCCTCTTCGTTTTCTTACCAACCTCTCTCTTCACGCAAATAAAATCAGTACAAAAATGTAACTGATTACTGCCGTAGTGACAGAGAGATCGGAAAGAGGTCGACCCAAAATCCATCTTGTGACACAGTCATCACCCTCCACGTCCCCAAACAGCGTAGGCTTTCAACTTGTGCCAAGTCTCCCTATCCTATGTCATCAGCTCAACACCTTTCAACTAACGTGTGCCAGGTCTCCCTGTCCCGTGCCATCAGCTCGACATCTTTCCATGCCTTCCTCATTTATTTCACGTTTGTCTTCAATTTACTCCTCCGTGTGTTCTTCGGTTCCCCCACCTCTCTTCCCTCAGGACTCCAAAGCAATGACTGACTTGTAATACTATCAACAGGTTTCATCTGTATTCATTCATAACCCTCCACTCCCAAAGGAGCATAGGCCTTCGACAAACACATGTCACGTGCCATCATCTCAAGCTCTTTCCACATTCTCCTCATCATCTTCACCTCTGTTTCCAGCTCTCTTCTCCCTGTGCTTATTGGTCTACGTCTGCCTCTCTTGCCCTGATGGTTCCAAAACAAGGACTGTCTTGTAATGCTATCAACATTTTTCCTCAGTGTGTGTCCTATCCATCGCTATCGTCGTCTTCTCATCTCTTGTTCCACTGGCACTTGTCCAGTTCTTGTCATCAGTTCCACATTGGTAACCTTGTCATACCATTTTAATCCCTCTATTCTACGCAAGCACCCATTTATGAAAGTCTGTAGCTTTTTGGTTGTTGTCTTTATTGTTCTCCATGTCTCAGAGCCATACAATAGGACTGACTTCACATTTGAGTTGAAGATTCTTATTTTCGTGTTGGATCCGATTTCTCTTGATCTCCATATATTTCCCAATGCAATGAAAGCTCCTCTTGCTTTTAGTATTCTTAGTTTGATATCACTGTCTGTCCCTCCAACTTTGTCTATATTGCTGCCAAGATATGTGTACGATTCTACATCTTGTATTGGTGTTTCTTCAAGTTCAACCCTGTTATCCTTACCCGCATTTATTCTCATTATTTTTTACTTTTCCCTGTGTATTTTCAGACAAAATTTTTGTGACCTCTCATCGACTGTTTTCAATTTGTCCTGCACCTGATTACGGTTATGGGACAGAAGAGCCAAGTCATCAGAAAAATCCAGATCATCCAACTGCTTAGTCAGAGTCCACTGGATTCCATTTCGGTTGTGTGTTGTCGATGATCTCATTACCCAGTCTATTGCTAGTAAGAAAAGAAATGGAGACAAGAGGAATCCCTGTCGCACTCCTGTTCTTATCCCAAACGGTTCTGTAAGCTGTCCTTCGTGAAGAACTCTGCATGTCATGTCTTCATATGTTTTCTTTATTAAATTAATGATCTTCAGTGGAACTCCATAATGCCTCATCAATTTCCAATGTGATTCTCTGTCTATGCCTTTTCGTAGTTCACAAATCCGATGTATAGGGGTGAATTCCATTCTAGACTTTGTTCAATTATTATTCTCGAAGTGGCTATCTGGTCTGTACATGATCTGTTTTGTAGAAAACCTGCTTGTTCATCTCTCAGTTTCTTGTTTATGGACTCTTTTAATCTCTCAAGAATAATCCTGTTTAATACTTTTCCTAGCACTAATAGTAACATTATTCCTCTTTAATTTGTGCGCTCTTGTAAATTTCCCTTCTTAGGCAACTTAATCAGATATCCTTCCTTCCATTCTGCTGGTATCTCTTCCTTTTCCCAGACTTTACCAAGTAATTTATATAACATCTTTGTAGCCGTGTCGATATCTGCTTTGATGGCCTCTGCTGGAATGCCATCAGGTCCAGATGCTTTTCCATCTCTTAGAAGCTTTATGGCTTTCTTTATTTTTTCTTTTGTTGGTCTTTCACCGTTAATTTGTAGCGCTTCTTCTGTTGGCTGGATGTCCGGGGGGTTTTGTGGAGCTGGTCTATTGAGAAGATCCTCAAAATATTATGTCCACCTCTTCATTTGCTCTTGTATATTGCTGAGCAGTTTTCCATTCTTGTCTTTTATGAAGCAACTTGTTTGCTTGTATTTCCCTGTCAGCTTCTTTGTGCTGCTATACAGTTCTTTCATATTTCCTTTGGCTGCAGCATCTTCTGCCTCTCTTGCCAACTCCTCAATATACTTCCTCTTGTCTCTTTTGATACTTCTTTTTACTTCTTTGTTTGCTTCTGTGTACACTTCATGAACCTTGGCTTTGGAACGTCTGGTTTTGCTTGTATTTAAATCTGCTTTCTTCTTTTTTCTGTCTTTTATCTTATTGATGGTTTCTGATGTTATCCATGCTTTTTGTTGTCTTCCCTTTTCCCCAGTATTTCTTCACATGTCTCATTCCATACAGTTTTGATTTGCTGCCAATAGTCTTCTGTATTCTCTACATCTTCCAGCTGTTGGAGCACTTGGAATTTGTTGGATATTGTGACCGCAAATTTATCTCTTGTTTCTTGATTTCTTAGATGTCCTACATTAAAATGTTGTCTATAATTTTGCATTGTTGCATATCTCTTGAGTTTCATTTTTACTTTGGCTATCAGAAGGTGGTGATCTGATGCCACATCTGCTCCTCTATATACCTTTACATCCTGCAATGATGATCTAAACTTCTTGTTTATGCACATATGATCAATCTAATTTTCTGTTCTATGGTCTGGTGATATCCATGTTGCCTTGTGTATTCTCTTATGTGGAAACATGCTTCCTCCTATAGCCAGTTGATTTGAAGCACAGAAGTTTGAGAATAGTTCCCCATTTTCATTCATTATTCCTAGCCCATGTTTTCCCATGACTTCTTCAAAGCCGGTGTTGACTGTACATATCTTTGCATTCATGTCACCCATCAAAATTGTGATGTCTCTTCTTTTTACTTTTTTCATAATTTCCTGTAGTCTAGTATAAAATGCTTCTTTCACAGACTCTTCTTTGTCATTAGTTGGTGCATAACATTGGATGACATTTACATTTATTTTCTTTTTAGCTGTTTTAAAAGTAGCTGTTATAATTCTGGGTCCAACAGCTTCCCATTCAATGAGTGCTTTCTGTGCTTCTTTAGATAACATAAGAGCTACCCCTTCACTCTGGTGTGAACTTTTGTCTTCATGTCCTGAGGACAGCACCAATTCACCTGTGATGAGTTTCTTCCTGTCTACCCCCTTCCACTTTGTTTCACACATTCACAAAAACTCGATTTTATATTCCCTCATTTCTGCTGCTACTTGTGCCACTTTCCCTTGTTCGTTTAATGTCCGAACATTCCAGGTGCCAAATCTGGAAGTTCTCCTAGAAGAAAGAAGGTTAGTCAGCAACACAGACTCCTTTCGGCTTTCTCTGTGTTGCATCATACGCCTCCCTGCGAGAGGACCTTCCCCTGTCTTGGATGGCTGTGTTTTATTTTCCTTATTTGACTTGTCCATATTTGTTGAAGTTTTTTTGTGGTTTAAATTTTTTACAGGATGGGGTAACCAGCCCCATGCCCAACCCTCCTTAGTCGCTTTCTACGACATGCATGGCAGGGAACAGGGTTACTATTCTTTGCTCCCCTTTCGGGCCCCGGTAACACACGGGTGTTTCATCTGTATGGTTCCTATCTATTGTCAATGCCTTCTTCTCATCTCTTTTTCTACTGGCACTTGTTTACGGTTAAGAAGCTACAGACTTTATCTCTGAATGAGTGAGTAGAATTACTTGGTTTGGCTGACTTATTTGTGTTTCTGAATGGGTGAGTAGAATTACTTGGTTGGGCTGACTTATTCGTGTTTCTGAATGAAGTTGTTCTTGTGGCGTACTCGTCATTGAGGGCAAAGGCCCTACCTGGTAGGTTACCAGTGATCTTCGCGTGAACCTCGGCGACTCATTGGTGATTTACAGAGAATAGATCAGTCTCCATAGCAAAGAAAGAAAATAAGGAAAAGCAAAGAAGAGTACGAGGTTGATGATTTATTGATTGATCGATGATTGATAAAGACGTCGATGATGGTGTTGATGATGATTAGTTGTCTGATTGATTTAATTATTATTGATAAAGATGATGATGTTTTTATTATTTATGCATTGTTAAACGTGGTAAGGATGTAGAGGATTCATTGATTAATAAAGAAGGTGATGATGTTGATGACTGATTGATATATTGATGATTGATACAGATGGGAATGATGGTGATAAATATTGATTGATTTATTTATTGGTTTGATAATCGAGTGATTGATAAAGCTAGTAGTGGTAGTCGTGATTTGAAGATTGATTAATTTATTTGATGATTGAATGATTGATTTGATGATGATGATGATGATGCTGAAGATTATGATGATGATGGTGGTGATGATGAAAGCGTCATTGTGAACGACAATAAAATGCTGAAATTATCCAGGTTTTATGGACGGGATAGAGCGAATTATTCTGGGATACGATATTGATTTCTGGCTGAATTCCATCGTTGCTATGGACGCTGTCACACATCTGACCAATGGCAGGCTTAGTTTACCGCTTGCCCGGTTGCTACAAGTGGACATTGATGACATGTTTGTTGGAACTTCCGGTATTCGAACTCAGGTCAAGGACGCGGTGGTGAGTGTTTCTGGCCATATTTACTTTGTTTTTTGTTCTTTTATTTTGTCAGCATGTGGACAGATATTTAATCTACGACTCGCCAGACTGTCTTAGACCAGATGTTTTTTCAACTGTCTTTAGAAACCAGCATTTTCATTTCTATTTTCATTGTTTTGTTTTTTCATGTTCTGTCATTTTTTTTTTAACTCATTGTGATGATATTTCTTTCTATCATGTATTGTAAACTTATTTGCTTATGTATTGTACTCATTCCCAGTGTTACCTGTGTTGTTGTTGTTTTTTTTTTTTGTCCTTCATATTTCAAGATTGGTCATTGTTACGTGTCTTTTATCTTGATAATGTTAATATTTAGTGGCAGGATGCAGGTTCATGTCTAGGTCCTTTTCAATTTCATCAACAGCTGTAGAACCGAACCCGAAACGTAAATAAAGGATCAAGCCTTCTGCTTTGAGTCCACATGTATTGAGATTCATACAAAAAACGATAATCGACATTCACAAAGGTTTCATGTACAATTCAGCGTAACAATTGAATTCCAAATAATATCAGTAAGTATCCGTCCGTGTCAAAACAATATGTCAGATGAACATCGTGGCTATATACGTGCGCTGTTGTAGTCAACAGCCAGAAATGAGCACATGAGTTCTTGACATCTACAATTTGAATCATAATACGATTCTCCTTCCATTATTAGTTTAATTTAATTAATCTCATGCTTAGATTAATTTCCGAACTGACCCTGAAGTCTACATCGATTCATCTATATAATATAGGCTATATACTCAGCCTTATTTCCTTGGAAGAAATACAAGACACGACCTTCTTGCTTGACGGATAGCGTAACAAAGGCCCTGTAACCACGTCACCCGGCGTGACCTTCCCAACGCGAATGCGTCATAATCTCCGCATATATTTCGCGTTCACTATACCGTAAAATATCGACATATTCTATAAATATTAATGACCCCTAAACGTTGCGCATGGTTAAACCCCAGCAGACGCCATCATTTAAAATAACACCGTAACAGATTTCCTGTCAGACGGGGGCAAAAAAAATCTATTAAATAGATTTTTTTTTGAACAATATTAATCAAATTATCAAAAATTTAACAAAACCCGACGTATGACCTACGATGTTCTATCTAGAACAGTGTCGCGGTCATGTCAGTAATATATTATAATAAAATCAACGTCATATCATACATATACCTTATATTAGACAAGGAAATGTCAATGTCACTAACTAATTAACTAATTAATTTGTTGTATGTATAGACTAACTAATAATGTGAGGTGTTATTAAAATTATTCTAACTAACTAAAATTAAAATAATTAATTATAGTATGTACGTATGGTACTAACTAATTAATATCTAATAGAGGAAAATGAGAAATAGTATAAGAGAGTAAAAGAAATAAAAATTGAGAAGTACGGACAATTGAAACCAAATATTAAAGTATACATTAAATTAGCATGCGTGTGAAAATGAAGTGTAAGGATAGATACCTAATTAAATTAACGCAATCAGAAGAAAAGAGCAGAGAAAAAAAAATTCATACATTTTAACTATATATATGAAATGTCATAATGTAATATCCATTACGTTAATAATTACACTAATTAAAAGGTTTAATTGGTGTGATATTCTTTTGTTTCATCTTTTCTTAGTATATCTTATTTTTTTATTTCATCACACTTTGACTTTATTATATATTATATACTAATTTAATAACTAGAAAATTTAATAATATTGGACATGAAGATCCAATCGTAGTTACCTCCTGTTGAATTGTATGAAAGTTCATTAAGACACAAGGTTCATATTATCAAATTATGATTTGATTATCCATTCATCGTTAGTTCCTTTATTAAACTTTGAAAGTAAATTGACTAAGTCATCAGCGTATCTGTCCCTTCTTCATCAGAGATTGTTCCTTTTTAACAGTTTTCAATCGAAATGAGTGATACTCAAAGTGGAATTGAAGTTCAAATTTTCAAACGATCCGTAAAACTTGATATTTTGATCACAATAGTTTATTTCGAAATGTCCTTATTTAGGTAGGAAGTCCAACTGAATTGTTGTATATTCTGACTTGATATCAATAACGTTCATTGCAAATGTAATGCTTGACTAGTCAGAAAATTTTCTTGAAATTGTAATATTCATTCAGAATCCGTAGGATGTCTGGACAACGTGTCGGCTATGACGTTTTCAGTTCCAGGTATCGACTGTATCTCGAACTCGTAGGGTTGCAACGTAATAGCAAATCGTGCAAGTTTAGCACTTTTATGGTTTGAGCGACGTAATGCTGCCACTGATTTCTGATCAGTCTGGATCAGGAATGGAGATCCCAGCAAAAACTTTTCCAACTTGGTAATTGCCCAGATTACGGAGAGCAATTCTCGGTCCACAGTGGAATATTTCGTCTCCGGAGGTTTCAGTTTGCGTGAGATATACATTACGGGGTGAAGGACATCATCATGATATTGCAGTAGACATGCCCCGAGTCCGTAATTACTCGCATCTGTACGTAGAACAAACTTTTTAGAAGCATCTGGTAATCTTAAAACAGGTGGGCATGAATATTATTTTTAAGATAGTGCGAAAAGTTTTGTCACATTCGTCGGTCCAATTTATCCTTAAAGGCATGTTCTTCTTTAGTAACGAAGACAGGACAGCCGTGATGGATGATAGGTGAGGTACAAATCTGCTATAGTATTGGATTAAACCTAACAGACTCCTAACCTGTTTCTTCGTTTGAGGAACAGATAAATTTAATATTTTAGAAACTGTACTGGGAATTGTTTGGATACGTCCCGATCCAATAATGTGCCCCAGGAATGTTATCTCATTACATGCTATTTGAATTTTAGTTGGTTTAGCGGTTAAATGGTTATCCCGCAATATTTCCAAAACTGATTTAAGACCCAAAAAATGTTCCTCAAATGATGAACTAAACAAACATATGTCGTCAATATAGGTAATTATATCTGATCTACCTGCTAAAATTTTTCGCATCATGCGAATAAAGGTAGCTGGAGCATTCATTAGCCCAAAAGGCATCACGTTCCACTGGTAAAGACCTTGTGGAGTTGAGAATGCTGTGTAGTATTTGGCTCTTTCGGTTAGTGGAATCTGCCAATAACCTTTAGTTAAGTCAATTTTAGTGAAAAGTGTAGCATTGGATAGACGAGGAAGTAAATCGTCAAGGATAGGATGTGGTTCGCTATCCGGTACTGTCTGCGCATTAAGTTTCCTATAGTCAACACATAAACGTATGTTGTTGTCCTTTTTCCGGACAATGACTAAAGGAGAAGAAAATGGAGATGTACTAGTCTCAATAATACCTAATGATATCATCTGTTCGAGTTCCTGAGATGTCTTACTCAGAAAATGTAGAGGTACAGAATAAGGATGAACACGAATTGGTGTATCATCGTTAAGAATAATATCGTGACTAATTACAGATGTGCAACCCGGTACATCAGTTAACACATCTGGGAAAGATTGTAGAAGATCAGCAACGCGTTGATGCTGTTGCGGTGTAACCGTAGAAGAAATGGTCACATCACGCCAAGATTCAGTAGATTGGACAGTAAGTACAGGTAAAGGCATCTGCACTTCAGGAAAAGAAGATTCTTCCTCCTGTATAACAGATAGATTAGAATAATGACAAGTAGATACAGTATTGTCATCTAATTCATGAAAAATTGACTGTAAGTGTATAGGACGTGTATGAAATTGCTTGAGCATATTAATATGGAATATCTTTCTGTGTCCCTTGATATCTAAGACGTAATCAACGTCTGAAATTTTATCAGTAACCTTATAAGGACCAGTCCATGAGATCAATAACTTATTGTTATTGTGAGGGAGTAATACATAAGCCTCATCGCCTGGGAATAATTGACGTAATCGTCTAGATCGATTTTGTATAGATCGAGCCTTAGCTTTTGCAGCCTCAGAAGAAGCTGTTGCCAATTGGCAAGACTCAATAATATTATTTCGAAGATTAATCACATACTCATAAGATGACTGAGTGTCCTGAGTCATCTCTGCATCAATTAATAAATCTTTTATCAGTCCCATAGGACCTCTCGGAGGGGCACCAAAAACTAACTCAAAGGGAGAGAAGCCAGTTTGTTCATGTGGCACCTCTCGGTAAGCAAATAGGACAGCTGGGAGTGCTCTGTCCCAGTCCTGAGGGTGTTTAACAGTAACCTTATGTAAAAGTTGCTTAAGCGTACGGTTAAGTCTTTCAACTGCACCGTTACTCATGGGATGATAAATACTACTCAAATTCCTATCAATGTTCCAGGTTTTCATTACCTCCTTCATGGTATCGGATATAAACTGCGACCCATGATCAGATAATAATTTTCTAGGAAACCCTATTCTAGAGAAAATTAGATGTAATGCATCAGCTACATCTGTGGTAGTGGTTGTCTTCAATGGAATGGCTTCTGGCCATCGTGTGCATAAATCAATGCACGTGAGAACAAATCTATGTCCTCTCGCAGATGGTAGAAGTGGACCAATTATATCTATGGCCATCTTGTCAAAAGGTCGTACTGAGATATCGCAAGCCTGAATAAGCGCTGTATGAAAAGCCCCACGTGCTTTCACTTCCTGGCACCTAGTACAAGAACGTACATACTGCGAAATATCACGTGACACTCCTGGCCAAAAGAATGAAGATAATACTCGAGATCGTGTTCGAGTATATCCCATATGTCCTGCACACTGCGAGTCATGCGCGTGTTGAAGAATGTACCGTCTAAAAGCAGCCGGTACCATCACTTGTTGTTTTACCAGTGATTTATCACTAAAACATCTAATTAGTATATCATTTTTTCATAATAAACCAATGTTTGTTCTTATTACCTGAAGGTAAATTATCAACCTTATTAACTAGGTTAAAAAATTTATTTAGAGATTTGTCATTTTTTTGTTTGTTAGCAAATGATTCCCTGTCAATAGGTGAATTGACCTCAATATCCTCCTGTTTTTCTGCATCCATCTTATTATCATTGACACTCTCCATGAGCATAGTCTGAGCTCTAGTTGTCACGGCGTTTCCAGTGCATAGATTGTGTCTCTCCCATTCAATAATATCTTCTGGTGAACAATCCTTGCTGCCGTGTATGCGACCCACCATAAGGTCTGCTATTGGCTTTTTCAGCATGCATACCTTCACGTTACCTGTGAAAAAAGGTGTGTTAACATGGATAATAGCTGTGGGGTAAAACTCAATAGTTCCCCCAAAAGTCATGCAACGGACATATTCCCCCGTTGCACAGCTAGGATGTACTAGCGACTGTCGCACTCCAATGGTTGTGGACCCCGAGTCTCTCAATACAGAAACTACAGAACCGTTTACTATCCCTCTGTTAAAAATCAGAGAGCCTGTTCCATCATTGGCTGCAAGACCTACTTCTGGTGTAATGTGTCCGCAGTTTAGCACTGTCTCCTTTGCCTTCTGAAAAATAAGATTGCATTGTGGGCAACTATTTGCCACGTTATAATTTATAGCAAAGCATGCAGCAGAAGAATTCATTGCATTATCGTTAGGTGGAACCTGAACCTTAGGGGTGATATCATTTATAACTGCTGCCCCGGTATTATGGTTATAATGTGAAGATCCACGAGAATGAGAACGATTACGAGAATAATTAGTTGAATTATCTCGTTGTCGTCTATTATAATTGTTATCTCGATGTCTCGAGTTATAATTATCGCTATTCTTCCAATTGTTACCATTATTATATTGATATGACCGATTATAACTTGAGTTACGTGGATTACTGTTGTATCTTGACTGAGGTGAATAATTTCTGGTTTGTTGTCTTCCTCTATTAAAGTTATTGTTAAAGTTATTCTGTCCCTTATGAAAATTAATGTCATAGTTTCCTTTAAACCTACCTCTGTCCACACTGTGTGTTCTAGGTTTGTTATAATAATGATATGCCATATTGGAGGCTACAGGAAGTGGTTCTCTTATCAACGAGCCAGAAATATTAGCATTCGGATGTGCTGTGCAGTAATTTAAAGAATTTTTTTCTAAATCATCAATAGTTTCTGGTTTTCTTTCTTGTAGATAAGCAAAGAATGGTGGGCTGACAGAAGATAACACTTTATCCCTCAATAACAAATCGACTAACTTGTCGTAAGATTTGTTGACACCTGCCAGTTCAACCCATCTGTTAAAAGTATTGCGTATGTGTAACTGTCTTTTTCTCTTGTTGAGGTGATCACTGGCCCAAGACAGTACACTTGTTGTTAGATGTGTAGTGCGAGCGTATGATGAACTGAGTGTGGGTGCGAATGAAGGCGCGAATGTGTTTAGGCTCGTATATATGAAGACCCTGCAACCCATACTCTCACATGCAGTAGTCAAGGATGCTTGGACACTGCAGGCATGTTTCAAGACATTTATTGACGAGAACACACATAGTATCAACAGGAACAGTCAGTGTAACAAGGTCATGCTGACCGGAAATCGATAGGTATACATTTGGCATTCAAAAAGGTAAACATCAGAATAGACGTGCATGGTCAATAGCAAAGTTCTTCAATAATCACAGTTCGTAGCGTCGCCCTTGGCATCTCTGACTAAACGCGTCAGATGCCTTAGTCACTTTGACACATAGGTGCAACTTGGCATTCCCCGCCAATTGCACATTATCAGGCTGTAGTATAATAGCCGAAAGCACAGGCCTCGTTCTGACGTCGGCTGTGTACTTCTGTTAAATAGGTTATCATCAACCCTGCAGTAATGCTTATTGTAGGCATAAATCCCGCCAATCTGCGGTTCCCACAATATATCTTCGTCACTGGATTTCTGGACAATATAAAGACTAACAGTCTTGGATGGCTACCTCGAGCACAAATATATAAGTTCTGAAATATATAGGATCGGTGAGCTGCAGTTCACACTAGGTAATCCTTTTACATGTTCTGCCACCGAAAAGCGTAATAATGCATAAAGGTCGGTATTACCTGGAAAATGAATCCTCAGAACATAACAAGGAATCCTGTCGTCATCCCGACGCACAGAGATTCACTGGGGAAAACTGCCATAGCAGTTACTTCGAAGATTCTCCCCGAAAAACAATGGACTCTTGGTCCCTTCAGAAAAACAGGACCTTCCCGGCTTGCCGGAAGTATATCTCTCTCCCGCTTAAAAAACCTTCCCATAGGCCTACGCCCGAACTGTCAACCTTTTGACCCTAAAGGTCAAAATGCAATGAATGAATAAACAAGGGAAGACAACCCCTAATCAACCTGACATCGCAGGTAAAGACACAATTATACTTATGATAAAACATAGGCAAATAACTTGACAGATGACTCCGTCGAAAATGACAGCAACAGTATGTTAGCAATAAAACCTGTGAAATCTTTATTGTTATCTGGCAACAAACTTTTGAAACGTAGTCTACATGCCTCTTCGTTCAAGTGGAAACGACGTAATAACAACGTCTTAATGGCCTCATAGTCTGTGGCTAATGTAGGATCAATGTTTTGTGCTGCACTTGCAGGTTCGCCATCCAGAAATTCCTTAAGTTTAAGTGCCCATGCAGTTTTGTCAAGGTTATTGACCTTACATATATCCTCAAAGCGCGCCAGCCACGATGAAAGGTCGTCCACGTGTAATTTGAATGGTGGTAATTTAAAGTAATAATTGCCCTTAAGTCGGGTGGATGAAGATCCAGATTGAGCATTATCATTTTGGCTTGCTGCAGCACTCTGCGAATTAAGTTTTGCTGTTTCCAATTTAAGCCGTTGCAATTCCATTTCTTGCTGTAGTATGATTTCTTGTCGTTTCAATTTATTCTCTTCTTCAATCCGTAGGATTTCATCTCTTGCCACCTTTCTTTCTTCTTCTTGTCTTAATTCTGCCTTTTTTTTCGCCTGTTTTCTTTCAAGTTCTTCCATCTCTGCCTTATATCTTGCCAGTTGTTGTTCAGCAAATTCAAGGAGTGCCTCTCCCTTTTTATTACATTCTTTTCCAATTTTAATGAAATGGTCCAAGGTAAGCATTCTTGGAGTTTAATTATTTAAGTATTCAATTACTTATGTATTGTAATCAACAATAGAATCTATGTCGATAATTATAATTACTCAACGAATGAATAATTATTATAAGAAATTGTAATATTACTGTATTGTTATGTATAAGTTCCACAATCTATAATATTTTGTAAAAATATTATATATATATACTCACTGATATCTATCATAAATAGTTATGATAATTAGTTATATAAGATGCTGAAATTATATCAAGCACTTAATATTAATATTTAATAATTATGTGTATTATCCCCAAATAATTAGTCTTAATTGTCACTAAGTTCACAATATAGTACTGAGAAAGTGTACTAATTTATATTAAATATGTATTGATATGTTATAAAGTTTTAATAATTAATCATTATATATTATGCCATAATCATGAGGCATAAAGTGCATTGCCCATTTCTAGGACCACTACTGCAAATATGTGCAAAGTCCCTAATTCCTCATCAAAGCTGATAAAAATTTAATCATATTCATCTACACTATTATTAATGAAGAAATTATAGCATTAATATTAAATTATAAAAGGATGAAATGAAGACAAACAATACAATGGGTTAACCAAGGATTACGAAACAGTATTACCATACGACAAGACATTTTCACAATAAAAAATGCATTAATAACTAAGTGGTATAAAACGGAAGTGAGAGATTAAGAATGAACTGAATAGAAAGTTAAGCTGTGTACGTAACAAATAGTGACGTCACAGGACTCATTTGACGTTAATACAATACATTTAATTAAAATTAAAGATAGCTAGATCAGAATAAACAAGATAGATTACGAACATAAGACTGTAAATGAATAAAAATAAGAACCAAATACACATGAAAACACCAGTTATAACATGTCTATACACCTAACATGCAAAGTGAATTAATGCAAGTCCGAACGAACCGATCACCGATAATGATAATTCGACGCTTTCTTCACGAGGTGCTATTAATTCACAGCCTTAGGAACATTCAGAATGAATATCGGCATCCTGAGAGCCATTTTATTCATTCCGAACCGCCGCCCAACCATACCCGCTACATGAAAAAAGAACAGAAACAATGTTTAACATGGATACAACGAAAAAAGAACATGGCATTATTTGGACAAACAGGACGAAATATTTTAACCTTTAAAATTAGTGACTTATCTTGTTTTGGCGGTAATATCGTACATTATATGCTTCGACGACAGACTCGAGAGCTTGTTTGTATCATTGAAAAAGTCAGCAATAGGTTTCATTTGATGTTTGAAAGCTGCAAATAAATTTTTTTGAAGGACATTGTCAGCTGCTGGCTTTTCCAACCGTTTATACTGTCGTCAAGGGCATGACGTCACCGGTGTTTTTGCAAATAATGTCCATTTTGGCTCGAAAGGAAAAATGTCTTATTTTTTTGTGGTTCGTTCTTTTGAAAAATTTCAAAACCACTAATGGCCACCAGTTGTGACGGGTCGGTGGTGGTGGTGTGGTTGGTGTTGCGATTCCTTGGTTATGGTATTATTTATTGAATAGTAAAGTCACTCTTTAGACGTATCAATGTTGGTTATAAATGGTTAGCTCTGGGCATCAGAACATCCCTTCGACGTTCTGATTTGCATAGTATATAGTATTTGATTTCCCTTGTGGGAGAGTTATCGTGCTGACAAAGGTAAACACCAACAGCTGTAGAACCGAACCCGAAACGTAAATAAAGGATCAAGCCTTCTGCTTTGAGTCCACATGTATTGAGATTCATACAAAACGATAATCGACATTCACAAAGGTTTCATGTACAATTCAGCGTAACAATTGAATTCCAAATAATATCAGTAAGTATCCGTCCGTGTCAAAACAATATGTCAGATGAACATCGTGGCTATATACGTGCGCTGTTGTAGTCAACAGCCAGAAATGAGCACATGAGTTCTTGACATCTACAATTTGAATCATAATACGATTCTCCTTCCATTATTAGTTTAATTTAATTAATCTCATGCTTAGATTAATTTCCGAACTGACCCTGAAGTCTACATCGATTCATCTATATAATATAGGCTATATACTCAGCCTTATTTCCTTGGAAGAAAATACAAGACACGACCTTCTTGCTTGACGGATAGCGTAACAAAGGCCCTGTAACCAAGTCACCCGCGTGACCTTCCCAACGCGAATGCGTCATAATCTCCGCATATATTTCGCGTTCACTATACCGTAAAATATCGACATATTCTATAAATATTAATGACCCCTTAACGTTGCGCATGGGTAACATATATATTAAATATATATATATATATATATAATATATATATATATATATATATATATATATATATATATTTATATATATATATATATATATATATATATATATATTCAGTAGTTCAAACACATGCGTCCACTCGCCATGACACACAATGGTAGAAGGCTTGCAGACAATCTCCTCACTTCTGCAGTTTTAGTTTCACGTCTGCCAAATACACCATATCGGCATGACGTCACTTTCTGCATTAATAAATGACTCCGTTTAAAATAAACAAACAAAGAGCCCTGTCGAGCTACCTAATTATACCGACACAATCGTTATGAATTGTAATCATAACAGTCATTTTACCTGTTTTTGTTTTGCTCATCAATTTGTTTTACCTGTCTGCATTGTTGTTTTTCATTTTCTCTTAACCTGTCTGAATTTTTTGTCTTTGTCTACTGTTTCAGACTGTGGTTAACCCCAAGAGGTTTTTCGTTTTTTTTTTTGTTTACTTACTTAGTCGTTTCTCTTCTACCCTGGAGTGTAGAGGTTTGCTAGAGAGAGCACCATACTGTCCTATCGGCTGTCCTCCTGTCAGTGTTCCAATCTAGTCTTCGATCCTTCAGAAATTGTCTAATGTTGTTCACCCAGCTGAATCTTGGCCGATCTGCTGTAAACGCACCAAGTTTGAGTACAGCCCAACTGACTTTCGCATTTTCACCTTTCCTCATGAACTCGTCACTGGTGTCACATCAGCTACATTTGAACTTAACGAAAGTTTTCTTTGTCATGTGCCTTTCAGGTCTCAAATTCAAGCCATGCTTGCCTGTCACGTGCTATCCTTTCAAGGTTTTTCTCTCTTTTCTGTATCCCTTTCATATCTCCCCAGTTCTCTTCTCTTGTGTGTTTTTGGTCTCCCTCCATTTTTCTTAATCTGGAGCTACAAGAACAAGGACTGCCTTGTATTACTAGAACTAGAACTAGAACAAGAACAAGGACTACCTTGTATTACTAGAACTAGAACTAGAACAAGGACTACCTTGTATTACTAGAACTAGAACTAGAACAAGGACTGCCTTGTATGCTTATTTTTATGATAAATTACCTCCATCTCCTCTCTTCTGAACATTATTACTTGCTCATATAAGGTAGTACTCATCAATTATTGCTTGTTTACCTAAACCATAAAATCACGCGACCTGCCTGTCCTAGATTATTACAACTGAGAATCTCTTTCAAGGGTGAAGTTTCCCATAGGTGTTTATTACAATCTTCTGGGGGTGGTTATATAATTTTCTCATATTTCAGAACTCAAGATTGATAACTAACGGTATTGTAATGATGGGCTGTGTTTTTCACGTCACACATTACGTTATCTCTCACATGACAAATCTGAGTTACCACTATCAGGCACCTTTACCGTCTTGCTGGAAGTCGTTATGCTAGCTAGTGCGATGACGAACAGCTTAATCAGTCTACTGTTGGCTATTAACGAAACATGTCAACGTAGCTTTGTTTCCCCTTCTCGCTAGTACCCCCAGGCTACAAAAAAGATGAACAGGTCATACAGAGGGTCGGCTGGGAAAGTACCTGGGTCAACATGGCAAGGTCAAGATAATATCGAGGGGTACTGGCGTAAATAAAACCCGTGAAAGGAAGATTATTTAATCAAGTATAAGCTGGAAATATTAACTTGTCAATACCTGTATGTCGTGAAAGTCATTTGCTGAGGACTTACGTATTGTGGAAGATGTTAATAAATGTGAAAAAAATCGTTCTCAGCAGTCAACTCAAATTATTTTAAGAATTTGCTGTTTTGCGTTACCAGTTGCTACCCTAGAATCAGTTGGACTAAACTAATTCAAATACGAATCAAAAAGGAACCCCACAGTAAGCAAATATAGTCACAGAAAAGGTTAACCACTGAATTATGACTCTTTATAATAGCCACTAACCAAAGCACAGAAAGTGGAAATCGCATCCTGTGAGATGAAATGTTTAAAAAAGTCGTTAATGTTACCCTCACGGTAGAAGGGGAACGACTAAGTAAGTAAGTTAATGTTACCAGCAGAGACTGGATAAGAAATGACGACATCAGAAAATTTGTTAAGAACTACATCCTGCATGAAGTATATAGAAAAACAAGTGGTTGGACAATCTCATGAGAATGGAACCTGATAAATTACCACTACGCGCTTACAGCTAGAGAATATCTGGTTTCATGGCACTTGGAAGGCCTAGACGTAGACGGATAGACAACATCACAACAAAAATGTGCTCACAGCAGCCATTACGACACACTTAGCTCAAGAATGCAAACTTTTGCTCCCCACTACGATTCTCGACAACGGTGAATTGAAAAAGTAAAACTAAGTAAGTAAAGAAAGTGACAACTAAGTAAGTAAAGAAAGTGACAACTTAGTAAGTAAAGAAAGTGACAACTAAGTAAGTAAAGAAAGTGACAACTAAGTAAGTAAAGAAAGTGACAACTAAGTAAGTAAAGAAAGTGACAACTAAGTAAGTAAAGAAAGTGACAACTAAGTAAGTAAAGAAAGTGACAACTAAGTAAGTAAAGAAAGTGACAACTAGCTGTACTGCTATCAACAATTCACTTTCAAAATACTAAAAAATACAATTATAGGAATGGCTACAGAGTATCAGTGTTTGCACTCTGTTAAATCCGAGTCAGAATGACCGGTAGAATAATAAAGATAAAAACTTATCTTAAGTTTATCTCAAAAAAAAAACCGAGCAATAAAAGGAGGACTAATGAAAAGAGATAAAAATTAAAGGTATAAAATATTCTTTTATTCAGGCCATGCTGGAGAGTCAGCAGAAGATACAGAAGTATGTTCCAGAGTTCACATACAAGCTGGGTTTTTCCGGAGACTACTACATGAAAGGAAGTGATACAGAGAAAGAAGGTGATAAAAAAATTGTGGGTAAGTACTTTATGCTGTCAACATAATTGTTGCGATATGAATTTGGCAACAATGAAGTTGCGCAACCATAATGGCACTGGTATTTCGGGGCAAATGATGTTATATTTTGAAGAGTACACTTAGGTGCACATTTGTTGAACGTATATGGTAGAAACAGTTTTGTATTAACCAATCAGGAGTGGAAGATAAAATAAAAAGAATGACGTTTTGTGTTGGTCGATATGTGACGTAGTGTGGTAAACAGATGATTGAAGACGGATGCCTGAAGTATAGGCTAACATTTTTGTTATGAGTTTAATAACTCAAAGAAGACATGGAATGATGTTGCAGCTGTCATTTATACTAGTCATGGAAGGAGTCATGGACTATGTATTTAGTAATGCCTTACCCCTTCGTGGCCTGGGAGGTTCATACACTGTTAAATCGGAGTCTTTATAACCTTACCAGTTACGGAAGGGTGCGAAGGGTCATTGCGGAGAAGAGTGAATTCACTGTTTATGAATTGAATACCCCTACGGTCTAAGATTGTCAATCTTAACTGGATAGCGTGCCTTTTTGCTTATATAAAGACTGACGGGACATAGAATTATAATGACCGTCACTGCGTATTCTACCTGAAGTATTCGAAATAAACATGTTGATTTTGATATAACCAGTATGGACCTTACGTATTGACCCAGTTGGCCGTTGTGCGCCATGCATTGCGTTTCATGGTTAACTTTGCTGTTCTTTATACGACTACCTACGGTGATGGGACGACTAGATGGTGTGGCATACATTGATGGGACGACTAGATGATGTGACATACGGTGATGGGACGACTAGATGATGTAACATACGGTGATGGGACGACTAGATGATTTGGCATACGGTGATGGGACGACTAGATGATGTGACATACGGTGATGGGACGACTAGATGATGTGGCATACGGTGATGGGACGACTAGATGCTGTGGCATACGGTGATGGGACGACTAGATACTGTGGCATACGGTGATGGGACGACTAGATGATGTGACATACGGTGATGGGACGAATAGATGGTGTGGCATACGGTGATGGGACGACTAGATGCTGTGGCATACGGTACCCACGAATGGTATTTTTGCGTGAAGTTTAACTAGGACAGCCTTATGTTGTATATGATCATGCAACAATACCAATATGCTGAGGTTTTATAAAAAGTTGTGGGTCAGTGCAAGTACTTCAACTTTGTCCTGTTTTATTCCCTGAGCTCTCTTAGGAGATGAAGGCATGAAATGAGTGGTCATTTTCTTCTGGTGTAAGATAAAACGTGTGAGACAGTGTGGTGGGTTTGATGTTATAAGTATTAGTTATTGTTATTATTTGTCTACAGAGTGAGGTCAAGCTATGTAGGTCCCTGAGTATAATGATGGAACAATGATGTACTGTCAGAGTACCTATCTGCTACCACCCGGTGATCTCACTCTGCGAATATTTTACCTATTTATTTTATTTGACTAGTGTCTAGGGGAATGAATGTATGATGTGATGTTGATAACATACATACACAACTGTAACATAAGATAAGAAACTCAAGTAAAACAATTGTTAACTTTTTTTGAAATTAATCTTTTGTACAATTTTATTCTCCTGCTCCTCACATTCTTTTGGAACAGGAGTAAAATTCAAAATAATTAATAAAGGTAGTTTTATCTATCAATATGTATATACAGTTAATTAAATAGGCAGGACTTCTTGTCCATACTAAGAGTTTAGTACACAAATTCTTATAATGTATCCCTTTTCTGACTAACTGATGTCTTATACTCTATCACTAGTAGGAGAGACTGATGTTATCATCATGTCACTCGAAATGTATTAATGAAATAAGTGGGGAGAATAATTTAGAATAATAAGTCATAAGCCCAGACAGCAGGGCTTAACTTCTGGTCTTGTAGAAATTGGAAGTCGTCCTGTTGATACTGCCCACTCTTCTTCACAAGAGGGTCTCCTGGAGTAAATACGTAACTCGCTGTAATTACTGCCCACTCCTCTACACAAGAGGGTCTCCTGGAGTAAATACGTAACTCGCTGAAATTACTGCCCACTCTTCTACACAAGAGGGTCTCCTAGGAACATCTGATATCTGGTTGCGTCAAAAACATACACCAGACAGAATGCCTAGTGCTCAGCCTCTCCAGTTATATTTCATAGGAAACTAGGTGATTCAACCCTGCAACAATATAGTAATGCCTTCCTAAATATATTTTATAAATATATCTCCACCTTTAACAATTTACACATCATCAAACATTTCTTGTGATCAGCAACCATTGCTGATCCATAGCTTCAGTCTCTAACTTTATGTGACTGCATCACCCTCAGTAGGTATCTGCTCTTCAGTTAGGGATACAATCATCTTTTTGTTGCTTTCTGACTATTAATTTAATTCCTAATGAAAGAACACTGTAGAAAATGAAGAGTCTCGCCATGTTTTGAAAATTGAAGATGATAAAAAGATGCAAAAAGGGATATTGCATCAATGAAATACTATATTGACATTCTATATGCATTTACTTATTACCCTAAATATGTCCTGGTATCCTGGTCACGGCACCATATATTAGTATGTGGCCGGGCAGGGTGTTTGGGGGTTTGCTGTTTATAAGAAGAGTCTAGTTAATCGACTAGCCTATACGCTAGAGGTGGAAGTTGTTCTTCAACAGACTTAAGGTTGTACCAGGTTCTGGGATGATCCTCTAAGGTGTATTTGGTTAGAGCAGTTAGTAATGCTTGCTTCTTTTAGATGTAAATGTAGCGATTAAATTAGGATGGATTGATTTATTTGCATAATGTCCAACTTTGGTATTTGATTCTTCAACAGCATTGGTTTTCATAGAAACAACTTTTAATAGCCTTCAACAAGAGTTGGCTTAAGTCAAATGTAACAAGTTCGTGAACAATTGCATATTTATAGTAATAAGTAAATGCATATAGAATGTCAATATAGTATTTCATTGATGCAATATCCCTTTTTTGCATCTTTTTATCATCTTCAATTTTCAAAACATGGCGAGACTCTTCATTTTCTACAGTGTTCCTTCATTAGGTCAACGTTTTCTAAGTTCGACGACATCTTCCCATCTCTTCAGTTTGATTTATTGATCCAAGCTTTCTTTTACTTCTTGGTATTCCTTATTTTTAATATCTCTGAACATAAGGACCTTCTTCCTTGGCAAAAGATCCAGATATGTGATTTAGTTTTCATTTTAACCAAATCTTCGAGCGTAACTCTGTTCCAGTTATGACCGTGAGCTCTATCAGCTATGCATTCAGTTTGTAATAAATACTTACAAGTATATTGAAATCACAAACAAATCACATCACATCCTGAAATACACTTTTGCTATATAAGTGCGAAGTTGATCTCCTCAACATAAGAAATACACTGAGCTGGACTGGGCACGTCCTTTCGATTCCGCTCTATCTTTCTAACTCTGCATGGCGTCGCGTACCCATTCTTGCCGGAGAAAAAGATCTGAGCTGTCTGATTGGTTAGGGGAGTCACATGACTAGTTATGGCATTTCTAACGCGAAGCTAGCCTAAATAAAATGTATGTCAGTTAGTTATATTTATATCCTCCGTTTCTCATAAGATATTTATTTATGTTAATCTGTGGTTCCTCCGTCTTTAGTGGAATATAGCCTGTTTCCGAAGAAATCACGGTATACACGGCTACATGTATAAGACATGTAAAATAAATCAAAGAGAACAAATAATTGGCAATTTGGAACTATGGCATGTCAAGATGTCAATAAGAGGTCAAACCAAAAGGCAATAACATCAAGGAATATTAGATAGCAGCTGACTTCATATGATTAACTCCGGAAATGTCCCAAATGTTGTCATAGCCCGGAGTGGATTTGAGCATGAGCACTCATCATCTCATCTCAACCCGTAACCCGTCATGGGTCGTAGGGGTGCCATGGTGGAAGCATCAGCAGACAGGGTCCTCCACTGCTCTCTATCCTCAGCAATGCGTACAAGTGTGGAAAACCCGTGCCCTGCCTATTCTTTGATGTTATCAGCCCAGGATTTTCTTTGCCTTCCTCTTCTCCGTTTACCTTCGACTGTTCCCTGAAGGATCGTTTTCGAAAAGGAGTCATGACGAGTTGCATGCCCAAATCAGGCGAGCTTTCGACGTTTCACTACTGACAAAAGTGGTTCTTGGTGGCCTGCATAGGTGTTTATTTTCTCTCTAACATAGACATTTGTTTTGTGCTCTTTATAGCAAATGCGCAAAATTCTTCTATAACATTTATACTCGAAAGCCTGAATTCTTCGCTCCGTATCTGCAGTAAGTGTCTAGCCCTCACACCCATACAAGAGAATAGACAATACAAGTGATTTGTATAATTTGATCTTCACAGGAAAATTGATGTTACTTTTCCAGATCACATTCAACCTTGTCATGGCAGCTGAGGCCATCTCAAGTCTTGTCTTGGTTTCTTTACTTGATCTTCAATCACTACATATAGTGGACCCGAGATATTTAAAGGTGTTAACTTCTTCTAACGTTTGCCCATTTAACGTAATGTTGGTCGGAACATGTTTCTTATGGCTATTCACCAATATCTTGCTTTTTTTCTATATTAATTTCCATCCCATACGTTCTTGTTACTTTCTCCAGTCTAGAGGTAAGGTCTTGAAGTTCTGATTCTGTTCCAGCTATAGGATCGATATCATCAGCAAAACGTAGATTGCAAAGTGGTCGGCCTCCAATCGATATGGTTGTTTTATAATCGTAGAGAGCCTCCTGCATAATATGTTCTTCTTCTTCTTTGATCCTTAGCCGCCGACCGTCAAAGCAGTCAGTGGCCATTACGCCTGGTGGCGTCTTGTAGGGCAACAACAAATTGATTCCACTGTGCTCGGTCGGCGGCCATCCTTCGTACAGTGCCCCAACTCTGGTTCATTCTTTGCATCTCAGCCTCCACAGTCCTCCGCCAAGTTGTTTTTGGTCGGCCTCTATTTCGTTTTCCTTCAGGGGTCCATAGCATAGCTGTTCTTGTGATGGCATCGGGGTCTCTTCTGAGGACATGGCCAACCCAGCTCCAGCGTCTGCCAGCTATGATGGTGTGCATGTCCTCTTGCTTGCTCCGAGTAATCAGATCTTGGTTGGTGATGGTATTCGGCCAAAAGATTCGGTGAATTTTTCTTAGGTATGTTCTGTGAAAAGAGGACAATTTCGACATTTCCTTCTCTGTAACTCTCCAGCTCTCCGCGCCATAGAGAAGCACAGAAAGCACACAGCTCTGATATAATCCTAATATGTTCTAGATATATGTTAAAGAGCATTGGGGACAGGATACATCCCTGACGAACTCCCACAGTTGTTTTGAAAAATTCTCCAATGTCATTGCTTGCAAAAACAGCACTGCTTGCGTCCTTGTAAAGTGCTTCAATGATATCTATGATGTTGGTATTAAAATTCTTCTTCTTCTTCCTCGTTCGCCCTAAAAAGGACGGTGGTTGCGTTGTGTCAGTTTGCGCCTAAGTTGTGATATCTGCATCCGACTTCTGCACGGCATTTTTTAGGGACCGGGTTTGCCTTCCCATTTCGATCCGTACTCGCTCAGCCAGACTGCACTGCTGCAGACTGTTTCCAGGACCACCACGTGGAGGTGGAGTACGGTCTTGACCAGCTCTGGTTCGCTGGTCCTGATGCAAGCAGTCAAGCTTTGGGTCGCTGACTGCATTCACTATTGCTGCATCTTGGGGTCCCGGTATCAAAATTGAATGTTCTCATTATTTTCCATAAGCCTTCATGCCAGACTCGATCGAAGGCTTTTGTGAAATCGATGAAGTTATTGTATAAATCGCGTTGATGTTGGAGATTTTTTCAATCAGTAATACTTCTTTTTGGTCTAAAGCCAGCCTATTTCTCGGACAAGATTTCTTCTGATTTATGTTTTATGAGCATTCAATTTCCGCTTAAATATTCCTACAGCATGCGCAATTCATAGCCTCTGACAGCAAAAGCCCAACTCCTGACCTTCTCGTAGAGGGACTGTTCGAAGCTAACAGGAGAAGGGGCGAAGGGCGAGTCTCTGGCGCCCTAAAACCAGAAAGCTCTAGGTAGGCTAAGCCTTTAAGCCATGGATGACAAATAATCTAGGAGAAGGAAATCTCTTATTTCACACAACTTTGCTACCTTGCAGGTACGCTGGAGAAAGCAAACCTGAATAAAACGTCTAACAAAAAAAAGTTTTACCCAAAGTGACAAACTTTGTACTCAAAAATACAATGGATGGGTATGAAAAACAAATCGAAAAAAGGTGATTCGTCTTACGAGGACAAAAGACAAGTAAAATAGCCAACGTTGCGGCCACATGGCCTTCGTCAGGGCAAGGAAAGAAAGTGATGGCTAGATAGGACACATAAGAATCTAAATAAATATAAAAATAAAACCTGGTGGTACTTCCCTAAAGACAGATAAGACATAGGGCGCCTGCTGAAGAATGAATGCGCATTGTTTCTTACCCATCCATTGTACTTCACGTCTTACCTTTTACCCATCCATTGTACTTCACGTCTTACCTCTTACCCATCCATTGTACTTCACGTCTTACCTCTTACCCATCCATTGTACTTCACGTCTTACCTCTTATCTTCCTCTACACAAAAATACACAAAACTTTATACCCAAAGATTCAAGCACTGTGAAGCCAAATGTGCATTAACATTGTACTCAACGATACTTACCCTTTTTAATCAAAGATACAAAAATATATCAACTTTGCACCCAAAGATACACGCATGTTATAACCAAAGATACTTTGTTCCAGTACATAAATACTTTATTTGTAGAAGAACATACTTTGCACTCAAAGGCGTAAAAAATATGCCTCCAAAGATATATACAAAGGTTTATCACAGATATGAAGATGTTGATTTTTTTTTTTTTTTTTTCGTACGCCCGCTAATACTCGAGGCGAAATCTCAGGTTATTATTTATGTCTAACCTGACATTGATTTTACGTGAGTATCCCTTTTTCCTTGTACAGAGACAGGTGTCCCTCGCCATTCAGGCAAATACTCTCCGATTTCGGAGGTACCCATTACAGCTGGGTCGGCTCAGGAGCCGCCAATCCCTGGTCGACGACACTCCTTCAAATGTCCTCGCCAGGTCTCAAGTTAATCCAGTACAAATCCCGGTCGACGAAAAATCCTCAAATGCCGTCACCCGGGTTTGATCCTGGATCACCCGGTCGCCAGAGCGGTGTGGTAACCACTACGCTAGCGCGGCTCCCGAAGATGTTGATGATAATAATGATGATGATGATGTGAAGCAGATATGAAAATGTTGATAATGATGATGGTGATGATGATGATGAGTTTTTTCTCCAACGCCTGTGAAGCAATTATGAAGATGTTGATGATAATAATGATGATAATAATAATGATGATGTGAAGCAGATATGAAGATGTTGATGATAATAATGAAGATGTTGATGATAATAATGAAGATGTTGATGATAATAATGAAGATGTTGATGATAATAATGAAGATGTTGATGATAATAATAATGATGATGTGAAGCAGATATGAAGATGTTGATGATAATAATAATGATGATGAGAAGCAGATATGAAGATGTTGATGATAATAATGATGGTGATGTGAAGCAGATATGAAGATGTTGATGATAATAATGAAGATGTTGGTGATAATAATGAAGATGTTGATGATAATAATGAAGATGTTGATGGTAATAATGAAGATGTTGATGATAATAATAATGATGATGTGAAGCAGATATGAAGATGTTGATGATAATAATAATGGTGATGAGAAGCAGATATGAAGATGTTGATGATAATAATAATGGTGATGTGAAGCAGATATGAAGATGTTGATGATAATAATAATGGTGATGTGAAGCAGATATGAAGATGTTGATGATAATAATGAAGATGTTGATGATAATAATGAAGATGTTGATGATAATAATAATGATGATGTGAAGCAGATATGAAGATGTTGATGATAATAATAATGATGGTGATGTGAAGCAGATATGAAGATGTTGATGATAATAATGAAGATGTTGATGATAATAATGAAGATGTTGATGATAATAATTAATGATGATGTGAAGCAGATATGAAGATGTTGATGATAATAATGAAGATGTTGATGATAATAATGAAGATGTTGATGATAATAATAATGATGATGTGAAGCAGATATGAAGATGTTGATGATAATAATAATGGTGATGTGAAGCAGATATGAAGATGTTGATGATAATAATGAAGATGTTGATGATAATAATGAAGATGTTAATGATGATAATGAAGATGTTGATGATAATAATGAAGATGTTGATGATAATAATAATGATGATGTGAAGCAGATATGAAGATGTTGATGATAATAATGATGGTGATGTGAAGCAGATATGAAGATGTTGATGATAATAATGAAAATGTTGATGATAATAATGAAGATGTTGATGATGATAATGAAGATGTTGATGATAATAATGAAGATGTTGATGATAATAATAATGGTGATGTGAAGCAGATATGAAGATGTTGATGATAATAATGATGATGTTGATGATAATAATTAATGATGATGAGAAGCAGATACAAACTTTGGGACTGTTTGGCAAGGAAGAATATTCCAGCACCTCTGATTCATGCTATACAGAGCTTCTACAAGTCTTGCAGAAATTATGTGAGGACAGCAAACCATAAGTCAGAAGAGTTCAGGACCACCACTGGTGTAAGACAAGGTGATATCCTATCACCTTACCTCTTCATACTCCTTATGGACGATGTCATCAAGGCATGTAAGGAGAGAACAAGAAAGTATTCAGTGGGGTACTGGAAGATGAGACAGGTCTATATTTCGGAGCTGGCATTTGCTGATGATGTTGCCCTGATTGCTAAATCAGAGGCACATCTCCAATCCAACCTGCAAGTCTGGAAGGAAGAGCTGGAGAAGAGAGGGATGGTCATAAGCAGCTCTAAAACAAAATCCATGGTGATATCACGAGAAGAAAGAAAACATCAGATTAAGTTGGGAGAACAGGTCCTGGAGCAGGTCGACCACTTTAAATATCTCGGAGCTAATATAGACCGAAAGGGAGGCATCAAAGAAGAGTTGGCCACTCGAAAAACAGCGGCTGGGAGACTTTTTCAGGCCATAAATCGTGGATTCCTCAGCAAGAAAGAGGTTGGTTAAGAAAACGAAGATGGCTGTATATCGCTCCACCTATGTCCCAGTCTTGACATATGGATGCGAGTCGTGGGCAATGACTACAACCCACAAAAGCCAGATCCAAACCTCAGAAATGAGGTATCTGAGGAAAGTGGTTGAAGTAACAAGAAGAGACATGGTCCGCAACCAGACGATCCGTCAAGGCCTAAAATCCCATCCGCTGCAGACCCAAATAGAACAGTCCCAACTAAGATGGTTTGGCCATGTCTGCAGAATGAGAGAAGATCGGCTACCACGACAAGCATGGGAAACAAAGAGCCAGGGATCCAGACCTCCAGGACGACCCAGAGTCCGCTGGGAGGACAACATTAGACAATCTTTGAAGGACCGAGGACTAGAATGGAACCAGGCCAGGAAGAAGACAGCTGATAGAATGGTCTGGCGCTCTCTCTTCCAAACCTCTACACCTCACGGTTGAAGGGGAACGACTAAGTAAGTAAGTAAGAGAAGCAGATATGAAGATGTTGATGATAATAATAATGGTGATGTGAAGCAGATATGAAGATGTTGATGATAATAATAATGATGGAGTAGATGTTTCTTTGTTTCCTATTTCTGTAGCAATTAATTTTACATGATGAGGTTGCAGCCTCCTTGAAAAACTTTCCTTGCTTGCCTTTTACGACATGCATAGGGTAAGGAGGTGGGCCTAGATTTTGCTTACAACAATTGACTCAGGCTTCTACCTAGACGAAGGTGTGAAATTGACACTTTATATTTTAGAGCTGGCTCAACACTTCGTGTGGTTCAACCACATGCACAGACACGAGCATCCACACATGATTGATCAGGCCAGAATCAAGAGTGCCCTGCATAAAAATGTTCAGTACGCGCAGGTAGGTTGCTGTATTTCTTGATAGCTGAGTTGACTGAGTGGTTATTTATTTTGTGAGTTGTTTGCTGTTTTGTTGACTGAGTGGTTGGGTATTTGGGTTAGTTTTTTGCTGTTTTATTGACTGAGTGGTTGGTTATTTGGATGAGTTGTTTGCTGTTTTGTTGACTGAGTGGTTGGTTATTTGGTGAGTTGTTTGCTGTTTTGTTGACTGAGTGGTTAGTTGTTTCATGGCTGAGGAGTTCGTTTTTTGACTGGCAGAGTGGTTAGTTATTGACTGACTGAATTGTTAGTTATTGACTGAATGAGTGATTATTGTCTGACTGCGTGATTAGTTGTTAATGACTGAATGATTCATTGTTGATTGAATGAGTTAATGTTGGTTGGCTGAGTGGGTAGATATTGGCTGAATGAATGGTTAGTTCTTGTCTGATTGAGTGGTTAGTTGGTGACTGACTGAGTGGTTAGTTGTTTACTGACTGAGTGGTTAATTGTTGGATGACTGAGTGGTTAGTTATTGGCTGAATGAGTGGTTAGTTCTTGTCTGATTGAGTGGTTAGTTGTTGACTGATTGAGTGGTTAGTTTTGGGCTGACTGAGTGGTTAATTGCTGACTGACTGAGTTGTTAAATTTTAACTGGCTAAGTGGTTAGTTGTTTGCTGAATGAGTGGTTAATTTTGTCTGGCTGAGTGGTTAGTTGTTGACTGAATGAGTGGTTAGTTTTAACTGACTGAGTGATTAGCTGTTCGCTGAATGAGTGGTTAGTTTTGACTGACTGTGTGTGTTAGTTGTTGACTGAATGAGTGGTTAGTTTTAACTAACTGAGTGATTAGTTGATTGCTGAATGAGTGGTTAGTTTTGACTGACTGTGTGGGCTAGTTTTTGACTGAATGAGTGGTTCATTTTGAGTGGCTGAAGAGTTAGTTAAGTCACTGACTGATCGTAAGCTTTAAGTTTTTAACATTAAAACATAAGGTCCACATTCTTGTTATTTTCCAACGGCATTTTCAATGTCTATTGTACATATTCAGCTGTGTGGTTTGTTACATATTTTCTGGCTGCTAATATGTGGATTGTTTTGTTCTATTCACCTTGGTTCTTTTATTTCAACACAAATGATCAAGTCTACCATAATTATTCATTCAGCAAAACTGTACATACGCCAAGAATTATCTCTTCCAATGCTACAGATGGTCACCTGTCCCTGAATTGTGGAGTCAGCGTACAGAGGAAAAGGGCAAGAGCGATTGACCAAACACCAAAAACACTAAACATTCTGCAGTATAATACGGTAGTCCTTAACAAACAAAAAAGTCCCATCAAAACCGTCTACATCAATATCAAATCGATGCGGCTTGCATCCAAGAAACACACCTCAACAGCAACCACAGATTCTCAATCAGAGGATATCAGGCTTTCCGACTCGATCGAGAAGGACACAAAGGAGGTGTGCTAATACTTCGAGAAAATCAATACCAAGTAGTAAGATATCTGTGAACCAAATCAGTCGGAAATTGTAGGGGTTGATATTAAAATGGAGAAAAAGTGCCTGCGCATCTACAACGTATAGCCCACAGAGCTAAGAGCTGCCACTTAAAGTATGGTAATAAAGAGCTCCAACTGCATAGTGGTCTGTGACTTCAATGGCCACTCGGAAAGATGGGGAAACCCAGGTACAGATAGTAGAGGAGAGAAGTGGAGGACTGGGAGATAGATACACATCTTCACCTTATCAATGGGCAAGCTGATAAACCCAGTTTCTACTCCAGAAGATGAGACATCAATGGAAGATGTAGAAAAGGTAATGAGGATTGAAGAATATTTCACTACAGCAAGCATCCGAATACAGCAAGCCCTGATATCATTGGAGGAGTGGGTCAAAGCATGGTTAATGAAGATAAATGAAGCGACAACAACATACACAGTGTTTCCCTGTCACATAAAATACAAAGCTCCAAATTAGTGCTAAATGAGGAGAATCTACATCTGGATGAAAACTCAAACTACCTAGACATTACCTTTGATCCTCGCTTGACTTGAAAAACCCAGATTGAAAGAAACAGGACAAGAGCAGGGCAGAGAATGGCAATCATGAAAACACTTGCTGACGTGGGCTGGGGAGCGGACGAAAGAGTACACAGATGGATCAGCAACAAATGCAACAGAAGATGGGGGTAGCTGAGTCTTTCTGAGCTTAAGCAATGGCACCCATTGTCATTCGCAACAGGAAAATTCTCGAGTAATTTTAGAGCAGAGGCAGAGGCCTTAAAAACTGCAGCAGAGAAGTCCTAATGACAGAAGAAAACTCAGAGAGACAATTATCTATCTTCTCAGATGCGCTGTCAGTAATTGCAACGCTGAAGAATCAAAATAATGCCGACCTGGATTACCTAAGAGTAACACTTCTCAAACTGTGTCAGAAATTCAAAAGAGGTGTGATACAGTGGATCCCTTCTCACTGCAACATCCTCAGACATGAAGAGGCTGACAGAGTGGCAAAGGAAAGGGTAAAGCTATCTCAACTTGACACAAGCATAACTTACGTAGAGGCCAAGAGTTTTATCGAGCGCAGATACTGGAGCAAGTGGGAAGCAGAACGTCCAGGCCACAATAAAAACGATCCATAGTACCAGCACAACAGAAGTGAACAAGTGGTAATCTTCAGACTTCGCACAGGTCACAACAGATTGAGATACCATCTATTCAACAAATTAAAGATAGGAACTACTGATCAGTGTAACTGCGGTACTGATGTAATGACTACTGAGCGTCTACTTAAAGGTGCCCAGCATCTGAGGAACAAAGATAACGCACGTGACCATCACTAGTACCACTCCTAGAAAAGTTCTACGGAGATGTCAACAGCCTCAAACTGACCACTGTTTTCTTTGAACAGATTCAAGTTGACGTCTGTTTTCCTTGAACAGATTCAAGTTGACGTCTGTTTTCCTTGAACAGATTCAAGTTGACGTCTGTTTTCTTTGAACAGATTCAAGTTGACGTCTGTTTTCTTTGAACAGATTCGAGTTGACGTCTGTTTTCTTTGAACAGATTCAAGTTGAGGTCTGTTTTCTTTGATCAGATTCGAGTTGACGTCTGTTTTCTTTTAACGGATTCAAGTTGACGTCTGAGAGTGAAGGAAAAAAAAAAATCACTTCTGCGTGAGTGAATGTAATAAATCTCGATGACGGTCGTGTGTTACTTGCAGATCATGGTGCTCCCTGCTGGACTAAGTCATGTCTCTGGGATGCCCGTTCGTTGTCTTGTCTGTAGAAGTTGCTTCAGTTCATTACTGTGCAAGGGACAGTTTGAAGGGGGCTTCCCGATTCCACATCAGTTCATTACTGTACAAGGGACAGTTTGAAGGGGGCTTCCCGATGCCACATCAGTTCATTACTGTACAAGGGACAGTTTGAAGGGGGCTTCCCGATGCCACATAAGTTCATTACTGTACAAGGGACAGTTTGAAGGGGGCTTCCCGATGCCACATCAGTTCATTACTGTACAAGGGACAGTTTGAAGGGGGCTTCCCGATGCCACATCAGTTCATTACTGTACAAGGGACAGTTTGAAGGGGGCTTCCCGATGCCACATAAGTTCATTACTGTACAAGGGACAGTTTGAAGGGGGCTTCCCGATGCCACATCAGTTCATTACTGTACAAGGGACAGTTTGAAGGGGGCTTCCCGATGCCACATCAGTTCTACGCAATAGGTCATTATATTGGTGCTGTACGTAAATTAGGATGTTGCAATTTTCCTCGCGTATACTTTTGGGGAACCGCAGTGTGTTAGACAATACTGCACATACAGAAGGATGTACTAGGCCCGTAGGATAACACTTGAAACATTTATCAATAACTGGCTGTTTGTTTGTCTTTATCTTATTGGAAATTTAGAATTATCCGTTATCTGATCACGGGATGCACATGTTTATTTAAACGTATGCGCATAGAATAAAATCGATTAGCGTTTGGCAAAGGTTGAGAGATCGATGAAAGAATTCTTATTTAGATAGATATCTCAAGTGATTGAGACGATGTTGATCAGACGTACGAGCTAATAGATAGTTGGCTGAATTAACAGCTCCATTGCATTAGGATATTTGTTACATTGTAAATATTAAAGTGGTTTCTTCTTTTTTTTTTTCTTTTTTTTTTTGTTGTTGTTGTTCAAAATGCTCTCAAAAGCCTGCTAAAGACGTGATCATAATCAAAATCACGTACTTGCAATGATTGACATTCCTCGCAATCCTATTGACTGATCTATGCCTGAAGCCCAGCACTTTAGACGAAAGAATAACTTCTCATACAAATAGATGTGTATATATATCTTTACATTTTAAAAACAAAACACCAACAACAACAATTAACCAGAGACTACGCTAGTTACATTAGTTGTTAAATACAATGTTTCCTGAACTACTTTTGTTCACAGATGTGTCTATCAGTTCATTAAACTTTATTCCATTCATAATACACAATAACTAGATATGTCTATCAGTTCATTAAACTTTATTCCATTCATAAAACACATAACCAGATATGTCTATCAGTTCATTAAACTTTATTCCATTCATAATACACAATAACTAGATATGTCTATCAGTTCATTAAACTTTATTCCATTCATAAAACACATAACTAGATGTGTCTATCAGTTCATTAAACTTTATTCCATTCATAGTACACATTAACTAGATGATGTGTCGCCGGCACTTGTAAGTAATATTTATTTTATTTTTCTTCTTCTTCCAGTACCATGCCTAGTGGCGTAGGAGATCATGTCTCTCCACAACTTCCTGTCTCCAGTACAATTTATCAATTCTGCTGTTGACTTCTTTCCATGCTACGATGTCAAACTGTCCAGAACAGGCTCTCTTTGTCTTCCTCTGTCTCTTTTTCCTTCAATCTTTCCTGTTGTGACGATATATTCCATCTTTTCTGTTGTGACGATATATTCCATTTTTCCTGTTGTGACTATATATTCCATGTTTCCTGTTGTGACGATATATTCAATCTTTCCTGTTGTGACGATATATTCCATCTTTCCTGTTGGGACGATATATTCCATCTTTCCTGTTGTGACGATATATTCCAGCTTTCCTGTTGTGACGATATATTCCATCTTTCCTGTTGCGACGATATATTCCATCTTTCCTGTTGTGACGATATATTCCATCTTTCCTGTTGTGACTATATATTCTACCTTTCCTGTTGTGACGATATATTCCACCTTTCCTGTTGTGACGATATATTCCATCTTTCCTGTTGTGATGATATATTCCATCTTTCCTGTTGTGACGATATATTCCAGCTTTCCTCCTCTGACAACATGCCAAGAAGAAGTGGATTGCATCTTTCTAACTTGTGAAATAAGTTTCCTTTGTGCATTGGCCTCTCTCAGGACATCCTCATTACTCTTTTTGGCTCACCATGGTATTTTTAACATTCTTCTGTAAAACCACATCTCTGTGGCCTAAAGTGCTTTCCCTACATGTTTACTAATTGTCCATGACTGTAGCATAATGGATAAATACGCTTAGTTAGATTGTATTATGTATACACACTGCCTTCGCCAAAGAGTTAATCGCGAGCGCCAAAGAGTTAATCGCGAGCGACAATATTTACCAGCACACGCATGCGCAGTCTATACCTCGAAGGGAAGGAGAGAAACGGAAATATTCATAATGGCGAAGCAATTTGTGCATTGGGACGGATGGAATTTCTTAAAGGACGACTTTGGGAAGTGTCGTTATACAAGAATAATAACGGAGTTCGCTGGTGGGAATGTTCATTCATGGAAATCTAAAAGGAAATTGGTAAGTAGGATGTATCTACTGAGATATCGTTTAGTTTGTGAGATGGCCACTTTCGAGGGTTAGGCCTAGTTTTAATCTAAATAAATTTATTTAGACTGCATACCCACATGGAAAGGCAATATCAAGGGATGGATTTGAAGCTTGTGGATATTGACCAAGCCCTAGCCAAAGAAGCAAGTTACACACAGATTGAGCCCAAAGAAGACATTTTTTTCTGTAATTATTTTGGGGATACGGAACTCCTCTGACGTACGCTCCATTAGTATATAAGGGAGGCAGTTTCACAATTCATTTATCACACACAACCTTGTTAAGCCCAGCCAGAAGAAGCAGAGTAGAACACTGTCATTGCCAAGCCATTTTTGACTATGCAGGGCAGGAATCCTCACTAAAAGTGTAATTCTGTGTTGGAGAAAGATTCTTAGAGGGTATGTAGGACTATCATAAGTATTTATATGAATAATGTACATTTTATTTCAGGAATTAGGTCTAATAGGCTTGTGAATATACCAAACATATTGATTGTGTGATTAGGATGGCTAAAGCTTGGCAAGCCTTTAAAACTACCCACAGCAGTCATTGCTACCCATAAGCATATCCAGTAGGGTTTATTAGTACTATGTTACTAACTACCATAAAAGGACCAGCTGTGGCTTGGCATGAGCGTGAGGAAGGCAAAGGCTGCATCAGGAGTCATAGTTTCATATTGATTGTTTATTATTTGATTGAAAATGTTTTGCAGTAGACACCAATCTGTCTCCCTACTCTGTATCATACAGAGCCATTTATCATTCATTGTACACACAGCATCTGAATAAAACATTCTCATCTCAGCACACAGTAGAGATAACAAGCATCATAAGCAACCACTGGACAAATATTCATTGTTTCAGGATCCTAGTGCACCATCACAAGTGTGATCATGTTCTGAGGTCCTTATATCCTGCTATATGTGAAGCCCAGAGATAGAAGGAGCCTATTACTGTCATTCCCCTTACTGTTTGGGAGTTTGTGCAGCACAGACTATCAGTGTGTTAGTACAGTGCAACCGACCTGTACCAGAGTTACTGACTTGGACCAGAGTTAAGTCCCATGTTCCTAGAAACCAATGTGAGACCAGCTACTACTGTCAATAGAATGTTTTAAATGATGAACTTGAGCTGTAAAAGATAGGAGAGACAGATAAACTTTAATTATTCATTATTAAAATAAATACAGAAGGACGGTGAACATTCCGGGTGGACAAGATCTAGTGTAAAGGAACTTGTTAATTAATAGATCCAAAGTGGATCCTTGTTCTTTTGTATTTACTTACAAATATATTGGAATGTACATACTCTACCATAATCACCATTGCCTCAACACTCACCCATCATTACAATAGTACATAGTGTAGATAATAAATTATTTGAATTGTAAGCCACGAGTTATTAATTACTTTTATTCAAAGGAATTACAGTTCTATTTTCATAGTTAAATAAGTACATCCTAGGAGATCAATAAGTGAGAGGGCACCAGTATAATCTGCTTGTCTATATCTAATCCTTGCTACAGATTATTCACAGCATTGATCTTCTTGTGAGAGTGAGACCAGTGAACCCTAGACACTGGGACTTCACCATTGTTCAGGAGAGAACCCTACTTCTGTCAATACTATCACTACATATATATATATATATATATATATATATATATATATATATATATATATATATATATATATATATATATATATACATATATATATATACATATATATATAAACCTCTCGCTACAATGACTCACTCCCATATGTCAGGATTGGTTCTATATAACACTGAAGAACTCTCTTTCTTACTTACAATGACAAAGAATTGTTGAATAAAATACTCTTCATTTTATAGAATGCTACTTTTGCCTGAGCTATTCTGCTCTTCACTTCTGAGATGCATCTTCCAGTCGTTGTTATTAATGTCCCCATGTATATGTATCTATTGACTTGTTTTAAAACTATTCCATTTACTTCGATAATGCATTCTGTGGAAACCATTTTCTTTGAGACGACCATTACTTCTGTCTATTTGCTATTGATGCTGAGGCCTTTATTTTCACTTTCTGTCACTATTGTATCAACTATCACTATTGTATCAACTGTCACTATTGTATCAACCATTTTCTGCAGCTCCTTTTTTTAACTTTTTTTGCTATTAAGACTGTATCATCAGCGTATCTCAAGTTGTCTATATTATGTCTGCCACATGATATTCCTGGTATGTCCTCTAGGGATCTCATTATATTTTCACTTACAGATTGAACAGATCTAGTGTCAATACACATCTGGATCTGTTCAATATGCACAGTGAAAATACAATGAGATTATTTATTTATTTTCTTCAAAGCATGTTTACACTGCTTAGACAGTGCAGACTGCGCTGGCTTGGCCACGTCCGCCGCATGGAAGATGGTCACATCCCGAAATATATCGTCTACGAACAACTGGCAGAGGTCAAAAAAACAGTTGTATGACCACAGCTGAGATTCAAAGATGTGTACAAGAGAGACATGAGGGCGCTAGAAATAAATCCAGCAACCTGGGAGGATGAAGCAGTCGATCGCACCTAGTGGCGATGCTCTCTACGGCACCACTCAGATTGTGCGAAAAGAAGCTCTCACAAGGAAAAGAGAAAAGAAAACGTCGAAAGATACGCCAGGGGGAAAAAAGCAGCTGAGGGCTGTCGCCTCAGTGGCGCATTCTCATATCAGCCATGACTGAAGCGGCTATTATTATGTATTTATATTTCATTCAATGCCTGACTTTCAAGGTCAGCAACTGTTGGACAGCTTCAATGTTCTTGCTTTAATTTGCGACCTCATGTAAATCTCAATGAGTTCATAGGTCACCTCCCTGTGGAGTTTTGGCGTTCTAAAAATTTGTGGCAGATGGAGACCGACTAACAGTCAAAGGGAATGAATAAGGAGAATTGGAATGGGAAGGTTCAGATAGAGTACAAAAAGGGGATACGCGAACAATAATGCGCATGAAAGGGGTGAACGATAATCCAGTGAAGCACGCTATTCTCAGCAGCAGTCCAGAGGCGTGGGGAGTGTGCAGATGGCACGTACGCTAGTAGCCATGTTGAAGGCAGTACTCAAGAAGTTTAGGTGATGAATATTTCACGGACAAGAAGTAATTTTGGGTAATGATTAACCCGAAATATTGAATAGGGAGAATTCTTGTCTAGAAGGAGAAACGGTGTGAGTTAGATTTTATTCAGAAAGGGAAAAGGTACGTAGAGTGAATTCTAATACATAGACATACAGTAGTCCTATTCTTCAGTGATGAAAGGGAAAGTAACAACCCCGGAGAGGTCCGGTTCCATCAATAGATAACCTGAACACTGAGATGATATGTAACAATAAAGTAGGAAACTGTTAGGAAGAAAGAACAGAAGTAGAGACTATAGCACTTGAGTGATCATTGATGGTAAAAGGTCATGAGGTATAAAGAACGAGAAAGAGAGTGAGGGAATGAATAAATATTGAGAAAGAACACACATTGTATATTCTGTGATGAACCAGATGTGGAGGTCAGAGCAGACAGCAATGATTCTCTCATATGTAAATAAATAGTGTTTCAATTATTATGGCGTTATCTCATCGCTTACTGTGTGTGTGACTGTTATAATTATACAGCATATCATTGCTAGCCAAAGAGGATAAGAACCTGGGGCAAGCAGGTGGCCATACATTAGAACATTGATACAGCAACCACCGCTGCCAAAATTCATGACACGTCATTCTGTACCTTGTTATACCTTGATTGCAAATCACCTTGATGTCCCTGCTGATAGGAAGAAATTAATCACAGATAAACAGTTGATTCATGACAACACACAGATTGCACCAGAAGAGCATATGATTACGAATTTGACAATGGCAGAAATGGAAGAGGCAATAAAGTCACTAAAGAAAAAGAAGTCACCTGGAAAAGATGGAATAACCAATGAAATGTTAATAGGTCTCGGCACAACGGCAAAAAAGAAGCTTCTGGCAGTACTTAACTACAGTTGGAAAAGAGGAACTGTCCCGCAGGCATGAAAGGAAGCTATACTGATACCTATACCAAAGAACGACAAGGACCTGAAAGAACCCAATGGTTACAGGCCAATCAGCACACTACGCTGCGTAGGAAAACTGATGGAGCGCATGATTAATACCAGACTCATGTGGCACCTGGAAAACAAACACCTATTAACCCCTCAACAAGCAGGATTCAGACAACACAGATCCACTGAAAATCAGATCACATATATAGGTCTGGAAATCGAAGATACCTTTCAAGAAATAAAAACACACGCTAGTGGTTTGGGTAGATTTACAAAAAAACTTTTGATAAAGTACGGAAAGAAAGAGAGATTGAAAGTCAAACTGCACAGAAGTGGTGTGTGTGGGCGAATGCACAAATGGATTGGTCACTACCTTGAGAATAGAACCGCCAGAGTACAGCTGCAAGAACAGACTAGTAAAAAGGGTATATTAGAGCAGGGGGTCCCACAAGGGGGAGTCCTGTCACCTACACTGTTCCTTGCATACATAAATGACATAATAGAAAATATTCCAAAAATAACACACAATGCCTCCTTTGAAGATGACTTAGCCTTGTGGATCTCTGAAGAACGTATCACTACTGCAAACATTCTCATGTGTAGTGGTTTTGATGGTATTGTATGATGGTGATATTACTAAGTGTGATGCATGAGGTCAGCTGTGAAGGCTCCTGAGATAAAATGTAACTGTGAATTGTCAGAAGGCCCTTCGTGCTACCACTACGACCTCACACCTATCTTTTTTTACTAATGAATGTGGCTACGTTAAATGTCTAGGGTAATGATATGTAATGTGTTGTGGTAGTTTACATACACACACACAGATATTTAATAAGTTTAATAATATTAATAAAATGTTATAACACACTGAACTAACTCAAGTTGTGTAAAATTTGGATAGTAATTTTCTTTAAATTTATTTGTTCTGAACCAAGGTTTTATTTTGGCCAGAACATATGAAAGGTTTTGCAATTATGAAAGAAATGCATGAATATGACATAATAAATGCAAGGTGTGTACATATGTATGTTACTAGACTAGTTAATATTACTACTGTTTATTGTTGTAATCTATTTGGGAGAACATTTAATGGATGTGCTGTTGGGGTGGCCTCATCACTCCCTGTCTATGGTGACTACACATTGTCCAGTTATTTGATGGAAATTTTATGGGTGTGTTAGCAAATAAGTTGAGTTGGTGAATTCTCAGCAGACCAGGCGCTCACGTAGCTTGAATGTGTAGCTCTGGTGCTGAGATCTGGTGGCCCCACCTCTCCGTGCTTGGGGGCAATATCAGAAGTCTGGTGGCCCCACCTCTCCGTGCTTGGGGGCTATAATAGGCTGCTCTGACAAAATGTTACTGCACGGGTCCACTCTTGTAATATTCAACAACTCATTTGACACCGCATTGGTGCCAACTGAAACTCACAGTTCTGCAATCAAAGTATTAGTCATGTGTCAGAATTCCATCCTCTAACCATTTCTGGACACAACACTACACAACAACAACACCACATAGACGGGTCAGATCTTTCTGACCAAACAACACATCTTACCAAGTTGGTTTCACATAGGATAAGTTCTCCCAGACTACATATTCTGAAATATGTTCATTAGTTTCCTGCCATAGAATAGGATAGGTGATATGTTCCACTGATCTCAACACTTGATCTATCCTTCATAATCCTTACTGGAGTTTATGTATTTTATTTGTCTCTAGACCCTGAACTGGGGCGGGGGGTCTAGAGCGAATCCTTACTTGTTGTAAGGGACAGATTATGCTATTGCAGTATCAAATCACTCGAAACATTAAACAAATATTAAAATGTACAAAGAAATAATTTCAGTCTTACCAGAATTATGAATATAGAACACAGTTAAATGCTAGCAAAACTCAGCTGAGCTGCTGGCTTTAGGATGGCGTCCCTCTAAATATTTCAATAGCTTCTGGGAATTACACCACTTAATAATTCACTGTGTCTACTAGGACAACTTATAATGAATGGCACAAAATGCGCGTCTGAGCGCCGATAATATATTCATCTATGGCCAATCACTGCCTTTTCTTTTTTCAAATTCAAATATCCTACTAAAAAGTCATTTCAGTCATATCTCAGTCAAGTAGGCCTTATTGTCTGTTGGTCCGTCCGTCTCTACTTGCGTTTCACAAAAAAAACACACTTGTTTTTTGAACCAACTCTGCCTTCCCCTACACAATTTTGCCTTTAAAGTTATTTTTAGCCACAATTCTCCAGCCCATCCCCTCTCTTCATTCCAACTAGATTTTAGCACTTGCGTCTTCAAGGCCACAATTTTTTGAAAATTAGTGACATGTTTTATTTCAATGCAGTCGATCGTTGATATGAACAACACAGTCTTTTGTCAATATCTTTCTTATTATCTGTCCGTCTGTATAAATAAAAGCATATTATTTCACTGCTCAAGATGGGCCATCCGGCCAGCTAGGTTTTATATTCCTAACATTATTATTAAGAAAAGTTACTTTTCAAATATTTTCTAGAATCTTCTGGAATGCGTTCATCACTGCATTCAAATAAACGGACTAAGTTATCGCAAAAGCGTCCAAGAAATGACTGTTGCGTATAATATCCAAGGTCCCTTTTGTCGATTTCTTTACTTTATGTCAACTTGGGGAACGTGACTTTTTTCTCCTTTCCCCACCACTTGCGTCTTTTAGCCTTGCTAGTTTCAAGCACGCGTTCAGTCAGATTTTTCCTTTTGATCTCCGTTCTCATCCCGTTCCGTTTTGCCTTCAAGTCTAACAATTTAATTTCCATGGCGGGTGATGACCCGCGGCGTGGGCGATCATGTATTCTAGCAGCTTACGCATTAGTTTTTATCCCTACGTTGTATCATTGGAGATATTTTAACGTTGTATCACGGTTAATTTTGTGACATCATGCAGCAAGCACTAACATCACTGGAAGAGTGGGACAAAACATGGCTCATGAATATAAATGAAGGGAAAACAATGTACACAGTATTTTCCCTCTCGCATAAACCACAGAGCTCCAAACTAGTGCTAAACGGAGAAAATCTACATTTAAATGAAAATCCAAACTACCTAGGCATTATGCTTGATCGCTAACTGACTTGGAAAAAACAAGTTGACAAACCGAATGAGAGCAAGACAAAGAATGGCAATTATGAAAAAACTTGCAGGAACAACTTGGGGTGCAGATGAGAGGGTGCTAAAGACGTTATACACAGGGCGAGTGAGACCAGTCCTAAAGTATGGCATTACAGCATGGGCAACAGCAGCTAAGTCAGACTTCGATAAAATCAGCAATGAGAATTATAACGGGAGGCATGAAGACAACTCATATAAAAGAACTCGAAAAGATTACATGCCTCCAGCCAATGGAGGATAGAAGAAACAGCAGGGCTCAGCAACAAGCTGAAAAATTCAGACCATCCAATGTGCCATAGAATGAATGCTCTTAAAAGGCAAAGACTCAAACGACGCAACTTTGTAGAATCAACCAAACCACAGATGAAAGCAGTTTCCATAAATAAAATATCAGCTATTAAACCCATCTACACTGCACACAAGCTTCCAGTTTGGAAACAACATCGTTTCCCTGAAATCATAGAAAACTTTCTTGGAATTGAAAGAAAAAAAAGAGCCAAACTGCAACAGAGAGAAAATCCAAAGCGACAAAATACATTGAGAAACATTACCCACGCAACACCTGGACCCATGCATACACAGATGGATCAGCAACAAATGCAACAGAAAATGGAGCTGGAGGGGTCTTTCTGACCTTAAGCAATGTAGCACAGAAAAGGCTGTCAGTGGCAATAGGACAATTCTAAAGTAACTTCAGATTAGAGGCAGAGACCTTGAAAACTGCAGCAGATGTTATAATGAGAGAGGAAAGCACAGACAGACAAGCTGCTTTCTTTACCGATGCACAGTCAGTAATAGCAGTGTTGAAAAGCCACAATGATACAGCCTGGATGACCTCAGAAAACTCCACAAACTATGTCAACGATTCACAAGTGCTGTGATCCAATGGATCCCATCTCATTGTAACATCAATGGCAATGAAGAGGCTGACAGAATGGCAAAAGAAGGTTCACATCTACCTCAGCGTGATGCAAGCATAACTTTCGAGGAGGGAAAGAGTTTTATCAGAATCAGATACAGAAACAAATGGAATGTAGAGCACCCAGGTCACACACACAATTGTGCATACTACCAGCTCAACAGAAGAGAACAAGTATTAATCTTCAGACTCTGCACTGGCCACAATAGATTGAGATACCATCTATTCAACAAGCTAAAGATAGGAACTACTGATCAGTTTAACTATGGCCCTAATAAAATGACTGCTGAACATCTGCTTCAAAGTTGCCTAGCACATGAGGATCAAAGAAACACAAATGGCCGACACCAGTACCATTCGTGGAAAAGCTCTACAGAGATTCAAATAGCCTCAATGCGATTACTGCTTTCTTTGAAAACATTCAAGTGGACGACGTCTGAGAGTGGACGACGTCTGAGAGTGGACGACGTCTGAGAGTGGACGACGTCTGAGAGTGGAAGTCTGAGGGTGAACGTCTGAGAGTGGATGTCTGTGAGTGGACGTCTGAGGGTGAACGTCTGAGAGTGGACGTCTGTGAGTGGACGTCTGAGAGGGGATGTCTGAGAGTGGACGTCTGAGAGTGGACGACGTCTGAGAGTGTACGAAGAAGCAGAATACCTTGATCTTTAGTTCATGTCTTCTCTGTTATCTCTTTGATGTATTCTCCTATTTCCTTCTGTGTGCTGTTTTTTTTTTTATATTGGTCTGACCTTATTCTTCATGTCCTGGTGATCCCATAACAAGGAATGCTTTGTTATACAATCAACTACTTTTCTCAGTGAGTGTCTCTTATACGTCATCGTCATTTCCTCAACTGTTTTTTCATTGGAATTTGTCTTGTTCTTTCCATCAGCCCCACATTTGTATCTTACCTTATTCTTTCCATCAACCCCACATTTGTATCTTATCTTGTTCTTTCCATCAGCCCCACATTTGTATCTTACCTTATTCTTTCCATCAACCCCACATTTGTATCTTATCTTGTTCTTTCCATCAGCCCCACATTTGTATCTTATCTTGTTCTTTCCATCAGCCCCACATTTGTATCTTACCTTATTCTTTCCATCAACCCCACATTTGTATCTTATCTTGTTCTTTCCATCAGCCCCACATTTGTATCTTACCTTATTCTTTCCATCAACCCCACATTTGTATCTTATCTTGTTCTTTCCATCAGCCCCACATTTGTATCTTACCTTATTCTTTCCATCAACCCCACATTTGTATCTTATCTTGTTCTTTCCATCAGCCCCACATTTGTATCTTACCTTATTCTTTCCATCAACCCCACATTTGTATCTTATCTTGTTCTTTCCATCAGCCCCACATTTGTATCTTACCTTATTCTTTCCATCAACCCCACATTTGTATCTTACCTTATTCTTTCCATCAGTCCCACATTTGTATCTTACCTTATTCTTTCCATCAGCCCCACATTTGTATCTTACCTTATTCTTTCCATCAGTCCCACATTTGTATCTTACCTTGTTCTTTCCATCAGTCTCATATTTGTATCTTACCTTATTCTTTCCATCAACCCCACATTTGTATCTTATCTTGTTCTTTCCATCAACCCCACATTTGTATCTTATCTTGTTCTTTCCATCAGCCCCACATTTGTATCTTACCTTATTCTTTCCATCAACCCCACATTTGTATCTTACCTTATTCTTTCCATCAACCCCACATTTGTATCTTACCTTATTCTTTCCATCAGCCCCACATTTGTATCTTACCTTATTCTTTCCATCAGTCCCACATTTGTATCTTACCTTATTCTTTCCATCAACCCCACATTTGTATCTTACCTTATTCTTTCCATCAGTCCCATATTTGTATCTTACCTTATTCTTTCCATCAGTCCCATATTTGTATCTTACCTTATTCTTTCCATCAACCCCATATTTGTATCTTACCTTATTTTTTCCATCAACCCCACATTTGTATCTTACCTTATTCTTTCCATCAACCCCACATTTGTATCTTACCTTATTCTTTCCATCAACCCCACATTTGTATCTTACCTTATTCTTTCCATCAACCCCACATTTGTATCTTACCTTATTCTTTCCATCAACCCCACATTTGTATCTTACCTTATTCTTTCCATCAACCCCACATTTGTATCTTACCTTATTCTTTCCATCAGTCCCATATTTGTATCTTACCTTATTCTTTCCATCAGTCCCACATTTGTATCTTACCTTATTCTTTCCATCAACCCCACATTTGTATCTTACCTTATTCTTTCCATCAACCCCACATTTGTATCTTACCTTATTCTTTCCATCAACCCCACATTTGTATCTTACCTTATTCTTTCCATCAACCCCACATTTGTATCTTACCTTATTCTTTCCATCAACCCCACATTTGTATCTTACCTTATTCTTTCCATCAACCCCACATTTGTATCTTACCTTATTCTTTCCATCAGTCCCATATTTGTATCTTACCTTATTCTTTCCATCAACCCCACATTTGTATCTTACCTTATTCTTTCCATCAACCCCACATTTGTATCTTACCTTATTCTTTCCATCAACCCCACATTTGTATCTTACCTTATTCTTTCCATCAGTCCCATATTTGTATCTTACCTTATTCTTTCCATCAGTCCCATATTTGTATCTTACCTTATTCTTTCCATCAACCCCATATTTGTATCTTACCTTATTTTTTTCCATCAACCCCACATTTGTATCTTACCTTATTCTTTCCATCAACCCCACATTTGTATCTTACCTTATTCTTTCCATCAACCCCACATTTGTATCTTACCTTATTCTTTCCATCAACCCCACATTTGTATCTTACCTTATTCTTTCCATCAACCCCACATTTGTATCTTACCTTATTCTTTCCATCAACCCCACATTTGTATCTTACCTTATTCTTTCCATCAACCCCACATTTGTATCTTACTTTATTCTTTCCATCAACCCCACATTTGTATCTTACCTTATTCTTTCCATCAACCCCACATTTGTATCTTACCTTATTCTTTCCATCAACCCCACATTTGTATCTTACCTTATTCTTTCCATCAACCCCACATTTGTATCTTACCTTATTCTTTCCATCAACCCCACATTTGTATCTTACCTTATTCTTTCCATCAACCCCACATTTGTATCTTACCTTATTCTTTCCATCAACCCCACATTTGTATCTTACCTTATTCTTTCCATCAACCCCACATTTGTATCTTACCTTATTCTTTCCATCAGTCCCATATTTGTATCTTACCTTATTCTTTCCATCAACCCCACATTTGTATCTTACCTTATTCTTTCCATCAACCCCATATTTGTATCTTACCTTATTCTTTCCATCAGTCCCATATTTGTATCTTACCTTATTCTTTCCATCAACCCCACATTTGTATCTTACCTTATTCTTTCCATCAGTCCCACATTTGTATCTTACCTTGTTCTTTCCATCAGTCTCATATTTGTATCTTACCTTATTCTTTCCATCAACCCCACATTTGTATCTTACCTTATTCTTTCCATCAGCCCCACATTTGTATCTTACCTTATTCTTTCCATCAGTCCCATATTTGTATCTTACCTTATTCTTTCCATAAGTCCCATATTTGTATCTTACCTTATTCTTTCCATCAACCCCACATTTGTATCTTACCTTATTCTTTCCATCAACCCCACATTTGTATCTTACCTTATTCTTTCCATCAACCCCACATTTGTATCTTACCTTATTCTTTCCATCAACCCCACATTTGTATCTTACCTTATTCTTTCCATCAGTCCCATATTTGTATCTTACCTTATTCTTTCCATCAACCCCACATTTGTATCTTACCTTATTCTTTCCATCAGTCCCATATTTGTATCTTACCTTATTCTTTCCATCAACCCCACATTTGTATCTTACCTTATTCTTTCCATCAGTCCCATATTTGTATATTATCATAATCTTTTGCACCATTTTATTCTACTCAGGCACTGATTTATGAAAGTCTGTAACTACTCGTGCCTCGTTTTTGTTGATCTCTGTCAGAGTTGGTTGTGTGAATGGGGTGTTGTGATTGTAAAGTTTGGATGCATTGATTTCGATGTTATTCTGTGATCGTTGATATATTGAATGTGTGGTCGTGGATGTGATGATTGTGTGATCATGGTGTGTTAATTGTCTGGTCGTGGATGTGATGATTGTGTGGTCGTGGATGGGAAGATTGTGTGGTCGTATATATGGTGATTGTGTGGTCGTGGATGTGATGATTGTGTGGTCGTGGATGGGAAGATTGTGTGGTCGTGGATGGGAAGATTGTGTGGTCGTATACATGGTGATTGTGTGATCGTGGACGTGTAGATTTTTTGGTCGTGGATGCGATGATTGTGTGGTTGTGGATACGATGATTGTGTGGCCGTGGATATGACGATTGTGTGGTCGTGGATGTGATGATTGTGTAGTCGTAGCTGTGATAATTATGTGTTCGTAGATATGGTAATTGTGTGGTTGTGGATATGGTTATTGTGTGGTCTTGGATGTGATGATTGCGCAGTCGATGATTAAATGATTGTTTGGTCGTGGATTTGTTATTTTTGTGGTCTTGGATGTGATAATTGTGTGGTCATGGATGTGATGATGATGTAGTCGTGGATATGATGATTGTGTAGTCGTGGATGTGTTGATTGTGTTGATTGTGTTATTGTGGGTGTGTTAATTTTGCGGTCGTGGATGTGTTGATTGTGAGGTCGTGGATGTGATGATTGTGTGGTCATGGATGTAATGATTATATCGTCGTTGATGTGGTAATTGTGTGGTCTTGGATATGGTGATTGTGTAGTCATGAATGTGATGATTGTGTGGTCGTTGGTGTGTTAACTGTGTGATTGTGGGTGCGTTAATTGTGCGGTCGTGGATGTGATAATTGTGTGGTCGTGGATGTGATGGCTGTGGTCGTGGATAAGTGATTGTGTGTTCATGGATATGATGATTATGTGGTCGAAAATGTAATGATTGTGTGGTCGTGGGTATGTTGATTGTGTTGTCGTGGATGTGACGATTGTGTGATCATGGATGTAATTATTATGTCGTCGTTGATGTGATAATTGTGTGGTCGAGGATATAGTGATTGTGTAGTCAGGAATGTGATGATTGTGTGGTCGTGGGTGTCTTGACTGTGTGGTTGTGGGTGTGTTGATTGTGCGGTCGTGGGTATGTTGATTGTGTGGTCGTGGATGTTGTAATTGTGTGGTCGTGGATATAGTGATTATGTGGTCGGGGAGGTGGGGATTGTGTTGTCGTTGATGTAGTGTGTGTGTTTTCGTGAATGTAGTGTTAGTGTAGTCGTGGATGTGATGATTGCCTGGTCGTGGATGTGGTAATTGTGTGGTCGTGGATGTGATGTAACAGGACGGCTCGTTTATTTTTTCGTAATTTCCTCTCATCGCCTTTTATTATCTATTACAAGTTGTATTTCGGCATATTTAACGCACATAGTTTCGTGCCTATCCTCTACTCAGAAGTGTTACCCTTTTTTCCTACTGTCATTGTTCATGTATCATGCTTGAATGCATGACAGGTCCAGAAAATCGTCCATCCCTGAGAGATTAATTGAATCACCAAACGTAATAATACCACATTGACTCCAGGTAAATGCGAGCATAAAGGGTTTGTTCAAGACCGGACTTAGGGGAACACTTCTGAACATTACAGCAAGGAAACCCTAAGTTATTCATGCAGAAACTGAACTATACAGGGCTTGCGCAGAGGGATTTTAAAAAGAACTAAATACCCTGACGTGTGTTCTTGGCATCGATATTAATGTGCCAAGACTATATACCTGAGCAGGAAGTCTAAAATTCTTAGTTACTAGGGTGAGTTGTAAAATATTTCTTATACTTTGAATTTTACATGTTTATGCTTGCTAGTGGTGTGAAAGATTTATACTAGGATGGCAACCTCAGCATGTGAAAAGGATACATTCATGAACCACTACAGCAAGCGCTGGTGATTGCTTCTTGCTAGTTCTCACTGAAGAACCAAAAGCAGAGGTACCCCCAGGCTCCGATTGGAGCAGGGAATGAGTTATGATTACATCAACCTGTGCATAGCTGTATATTATCATTTTGTGAATTCATGTAAACTTAATATGCACCTTCAGGCACAAGTCACTACCGCTACCAAATCACACATTTTTCATTAAATGAACTGACATATTGGTGATTTTTCATCACATGCCCTGAGTAATACGAAATACGTTCAGGGGGAGTAAAAAATCTGAGAAAACAAACGGCTGGTGTACATCGGGAAAGGCGCCTGATTGACATCAGGAAAACAAAAACTTAGCAGCAGAATTTGTTCTTTTATTCCTACAAAAGTTTGTGATACCTGCACGAGGCGACCCGACTATTTGTGGTACGACCCGAAGAGACCATTAGCTGTACTACCTTTCTGTGGCTCAAAGCTTGTAATAGACACTGGAAACTTATATTCCACGTGTTGTGGAGATTCTTGCCTTGACCACGAGCGGTTACTTCCTGACTGATCTGGAAACATGCCCTCACCACAGAGACGAATCTACAGAACCAGCAGCATCGGCACATGAGTCCCCAGCCTCCTCTAAATGAAGGATTGTATTTATAGGTATATACTTAACACAGACAGCATGAGTGATACATGAACAAACTAGGTAATGATCATCGCAGCTGTGAAGCTTATTAGTTAAAGCATGGCCTGTTCTAATTTGTCATTCCTGTGTGAATATTTGATTCATATCTGTAGAGTTTAATATTATAGTGTTCTTACGGAATTTGCGAAGGGAAAAGGAGTCCAGCAGAAGTCTGAGTCTACACATTGCGTGTTTGTCGTCTAACCGGGAAGACACTAGCAAAGCGTACGTAAAAATTATCAGAATTCACAAGATAGGATATCCTACATTACCTCAGTTGCAAGGAAGATTTCTACGCCCGCATTTGTAACGCTGGTTGCGCAGAATTTTTTTCACCTGTTATCAAGTGCTCAAAAGTTGATTCGCATATACATCTCCTAAGTTCAACTCACTCAAACGATTACCGCCTGAGTCAAGTCAAAGCACGTACAAGTTTATTCTCATATATATATATATATATCGTAGCGGTCAGTTTGCTGAGCCTCTCCATGTAAAGTGCTTGATTAAAAACTGGGGATATTATTTTGTATTTCCTAGTCTAAGGGCATTAATCCAGGTTTTTGTTGGGATAATTGTTCACAGGGTAGTGATCTCACTTGTCTGTTATGTCTGTGGTCTGTTTTGAAAACCGATGTCAGTTTTGCCTGATATGGTTTCAACCCGTCTACTTTGAGCGATGCTCAAAAGGTCTGGCGTCTCAGTGCGCATGCGTGACTTGTGGCGCGATTTTGGAGAAGCCATTACCGACTAGAGTATCGGGCTGTGTTTAAGAGAGTCAAGATGTCTCTTGATAAGTCCTCTGTGGTTCGACAAGATGTCGTATATTATTTAATGTGTATTCTCAGCGCCTTGGAGGCGATGTGAGTGTGGTTATATTTATTCTGAAGGGACAGAAGGTAATTGACTCTTTGAACTGTTTCCCTTATTGATAGAATCTTCATGACTCGTATTATCGATAGTTTATGATTCTTTCCCTGAGCGGGAAAACGTACCACCTACGTATCCTTGAAAGGAAACTCTCTATGTATTCTGATTATGCACTAGGCTGGTGCATGCCCGAAGTATATATATATTGTTCGGTATCCCGCATGGCGGCGATACTGATTATACAAGGTGGGATTCCCCTTGTTTGATGAAGAGTCACCCGGAGGCCATTTGAACTGTGAGTCCGCCATTTTGGACGGCCTGTTGGAGACATCTGATATCTGACTTACTGATGTCAGAGTAGAGTTTTGTTAAATTCACATAGGGGATATATCTTCCCTGAAGCTGATGATTGAGAACATTGTACGAGATCAGCTTTACTAAATTCATGCATAGCTGGATGATGACTGTATTAATATATCATGACCTGTTCAATGACTGTTGATATTAATGTCGGCATACCTGCCGCTTGTGGCGTAAATAAAGTCCTATAAACGTCAGAGCTGATCCACCACTCTATGAATTGCTACGTGTCTAGATATAGAGTGTGCCGTCCATTTTGATGCCTACTTTCTACTTCCGGGAACATTCAACACGCATTCGCAAAACAAAACATTGAGATTCACTCAGGACAACACATTAAGACAAGCTACACGAATGCCAGCATTGTTGCGTCCAACCAAGGACTGTACCGCTCCTGTCAGCCTGTATTGAGCTGATCCATATTTATACTGCTACTGGTCATTCGTGTACATTCTACATTTAATATTTACATTGGCCAAGCTGTACCTTCGCTATTTATGTCACGCTTCAACGCATACAGCGACGGTCAGGACTGTTTACCTTGTCGAGCCTATGCACACTTAAGAGACGGCTCGTTCACATTACTACTGGCCTACAAACACACCTTAACATTCATAAACTTGACTTTAACATTTATGGTGGCCACGAAAACACTATTCAACATTTATGGTGTACCAATTTCGATGGGGCTTAACGGAAGTTTCAAGTTCGCCTACAATGGAATGTACTCAGCACTGTGTAGTTGTTGACACACTCACTACACCAGCTCACAGGACGTAAGAAGGTCATCAGGTCAGGTGCCGTTTTCAAGTTCAGCCTCAGATTATCATCATCTTTTGAGAAGCAAGCTCAGCTGCTGATTATCATCATCATTTTTAGATGCAAGTTCAGCTACGGTAGATAAGAAGGACAAGTACCGTTATTATCATCATCATTTTGAGAAGCAAGTTCAGCTACGGTAGATAAGAAGGTCAAGTACCGTTATTATCATCATCATTTTGGAAGCAAGTTCAGATGTGTTCAGCGTTGGATCATTTAATCATCAGAACGTTGACGCTAGATCTTCATCGTTGTGGACGATAGGACTAAAGATAAGTGGCGTGTTCTTGTGTTGTGAACTGTGCCTTGTCTTGCGTATGAACTAAGCCTTCCACATTTGAATATCATTATTTATGCTGTGTGTTTATGTTTACATGTGTTATGTGTATGTTGATATTCAGTTGATATAAGAGATTCCACGTAACAGAGGACTTATATCAGCATTCTGTAGGGACTCAGCGAATTTCCTTGTGAAATTTGCTAGCGACTTTGGTTGCTATTTCTGTTAGGTGTGACGAAGTGTACCTTTTCGTTGTTTTCGTTATATTTTTTTCTGTTCTTTAGTTCTGATTTCATTTGTTTGTATTTGTAGGTCTCCTCTTTTCTATTATTTAGTTCTATACACCCTATTGTTTATACACTGTGACGTCATTTGTATTGTTTTCTTTCTCGCAGTTATCATCACATCCTTTGTGACATTTTTTTTCAGTTTTGCTGTTTTTTAGTTGACCTCTGCGAATGTTTTCGTATTGTCGTTGATCTTTGTTGTTGTTTACATTGTTCTTGGTCAGCATTTAATATTAATAAATATATGGTCATGCACTATTAACTGTGTAGTGCACTTATGATAACAGATTGATGGATTTGATCATGCACTATTAGTTGGGTAGTGCACTTATGATAAAGAATTGACTGGTGTTGTTATTGTTATACAGTTGATTATAAAGGTTCTTTGTCAAAGACTTGTTTTCCACAGAGACTGCGCTAATGTATTGTGATTATACAAGTACTTGAGTTAAGACTTGTTACTATTAAAGTTGAAATAAGATAGTAAATTATTTCAGGTTTAGGACTCATACTATTAGACAATATGTCTACACTTGATTACTTTATTGAGCAGGGTAAATCCCTTGGTAAGACTGGTGATAAGTTGGAAGAATTTGCCCTTGCTCAATATGACAAGGTCCAAAAAGCAGAAGAGAAAAGACAAAAGGATGAGAAAAAAACTTAACGCTGAAATAGAAGAAAAAAACTTCAAGCTGAAATAGAAGAGAGAAGGTTACGAAGAGAAGCTGAAATAGAAGAGAAAAGGTTACAAAGAGAAGCTGAGGACAGAAAGTTACAAAGAGAAGCAGAAGCTGAAACTAAAAGAATACAGATTGAGGCTGATAATAAAAGACTAGAAGCCGAGGAGAGAAAGGCAAAAATGGAGCATGAAGAAAAACTCCACATATATAAATTAAAAGGTAACTGTAAAGCCTAACACATAAATTCAATAAAAGAAAAGAGAAATGGTAAAAGTACAGTGCTGTCACAATGGCGTACAAAAAATTCCCTTGTTGTCTACTTCGTCTGCAAATTGTAACGTTTTACGTTGATAGTAAAAAGCCTACTGCATCACTACACGCTTTCTACAATAAAACGTGTACTGCATTTCTAAGAAAACCTTGAGCTAGGCACCCTGCGTAATGACCTAAATTAATACTTCCATTAATTTCATTTTATACACGGCGTGATGAAAAGACAGATGAACTTAGGATAGAGAGAAGGGAGGGCTGAAAGCAGGAACGCATGCCACACTAAACACGCGTCTCGCGATATACAATTAATGCCACCCACCCCTAGCGTAAGGCCAGAAGCAATAACTTTTTTTCAGATAGACAGTGATAAAAAAAAACACTACCCATACGAGAGTTAGGTTTAAAAAACCTGAAAAATGCTTATTGGGAAACATGACATTATACTGGTTTACGTTTGAAAGCCTGACAGTACCCAGACACCACGTCGTATCGAAGTGAACAGGAGGTAGAAGAAAATGCACATTTTGAACGCAGCCACCTAGCTCCCTTAAATTTATATAATTGGGTTCCTTAGGACTTGCTGACAAAGAATATGTTAAACGTTACGCAAATAGTCTAGGAATTAACAAATTATAGCCAAAATAAAATGGTGGTGCTGTCAGACAACACCAAAATCAGAATTGCGCAGTGGCAGGTTTTGAAACCACCATTGTACGGGAAATAGGCCAACATGTTACCTCCTATTTGATTGGATAGAAATAAATGTAAGGCTAAACACGATTAGTCGGACTATAAATACTATTTTTTGTTGTTAGGGGAGACGGAAGGAAGGGTACTTTTTTTCAAACGCTTGGGTAGACATGGCCCGATTGGTTAGACCCGCCAATATAGTCAATTAGGAGCGTCAGGTCAGTGCCACACTTTAAAATAAACTTACTAAGAAACAGTGCGTTGAGAGCCAGATCATATTTTTCTAAATAAAAGTCTGGGACAGAGGCAGATCGGAATTTGTGCCATAATTGTGCCATTATTCATCGCCAGTCAACGTATCTGTGTATTATTTCCATGAATTGTGGTAAGCTTGATATATTCGATATCTTTTTAATGAAAATTGAATGTAAATTGATAATTTATGTCTGTATATGTGTGTGGTTCAGTAGCCAACATGAGGCAAAGCCTAAATATTGCTCCAACCTGAACAGGAGGTGTCGGAGAAAAGTAAAACTGCATGGAATTGCCAAACAGTACACTGACACCTATCTTATTGACTAGAAGGAACTAATGCTGGAATTGCAGAGGCGTAGTAACCATTAGGGAGGAGTATACTGGTGTAAATTGTTTCAGATGAAGATAGCAGTTGGCCTACCGCTCTGAACTCAGTGTTTGTTCTGTATTGTGTTCAGTGTAGAAATAGATTATAAATTAGATCTGAAGTAGGAGGTACAACCTTCTTGTTTCAGGGACTGTGGTCCTAGTTATTGAAGCAGCCCTTGGTCTGAGTTTTGCTGAAATCCAGAGGCTGACAGCATACTCCTTGGTCCAGATAGCGACCAGTGAGGTGCCTCTAGAACACAGGAAGCAATCGAGCAGAGGAGTCTTTTCCTGCCGCCATCACGAAAGTTAAGCTTCTGTGGCCAGAGTAGCTCAACATTATGTGCCCCTCAAAAATTGACATTTTGTTAACCACAGAGGGACAATTAATGGGTTCAAATGACAGGAACTGTGAAAGTTTCCCAATACTATTTCCCCGATAATCAAACACTTGAAGTCATGATGAAAAACAACAACCAAGCTTGAACACAACCAGTATTACCTCATATTACTACTGCACAAATTACACACATAGAATAATAATAATAAACTATGTCAATACAAAGTTCATATATATAAACTGTGTAAATAATACTTGTAATTACATTTGATTGTGATTCCTGGTTCACTGTGTAGTTGAATCAGGATATCCATTATTGACAAGAATTAATACATATATTTTTTAAACATAATCAACTGACTCATTTAAGATAGTCTTAGAGAGTGTTATATGTGTGTGAGTGTCACAGTGTTGTAAAGTGTTGTAGAATAAATTAAATTGTTTATCTGTCTGTTGTTGTTGTTGTGACTTACACTTCATCATTTTCATAACCCTAGACATTTAACGTAGTCATCACACTATTCCAGAATAATTCTGACTGAGGTAAAAATGTGGTAGCAAGTAAGGTCATCTGTAAATACACCACACTTATTAGATACAGATACCTTCACAGCTGATCTCAGTCAGTACACTAAGTCCCCTATAAATATTTATAACATCCCATTTTACCACATATATTGGGGTCCTGTCCGGGATTTTGAATCTTTCCCTATTATAAATATTGGGGGTAATTCACTTCAGGGAATAATAAAAATTAAAAAGGTATCCTTGGGTGAGAACAAATAACGTTGAGCTCTCAGTGCCTGTGGTTGTTATTGGCTATTTAGTTAGAAATTGTATTGTTTAGTTAGACATTATATACATTTACCTGTTAGAAAATGGCGGACCTGGCCAAATTTCGATCTGCTGCTGTGCAGACTGCGAAAGAGTTAGGAATGGACGGGCAAATTATGATTGCTTATGTCACTGCTGAATGTGACAAATATATTGAACGTGAGGAAAGAAGATTTGAGGCTGAAAGAAAGTTAGAAGTTGAAAAAGAAATTAAGAGGTTGCAGATTGAGGCTGAGGCTAAGAGGTTGCAGATTGAGGCTGAGGCTAAGAGGTTGCAGATTGAGGCTGAGGTTAAGAAATTGGAGGCAGAAAGAGAAGACAAAAGATTGGCTGCAGAAAGGGAAGCCGAGGAAAGAAGACAGGCTGCAGAAAGGGAAGACAAGCGATTAGCTGCAGAAAGGGAAGCAGAAGATAAAAGATTACAAAGGGAACATGAGTTACGACTAAGGGAGTTTGAGTTTCAAGGCCATGCTCCTGAAAATGGTGCCAGTCCCTTTACCTCCGATGCTATTGCTAGTCAGGGAGCCTCAGCCTCAGCTATGAACTTTCATTTAGATCATTTTGTTGAGAAAGACGATGATATTGAGAGCTATCTAAATAGATATGAACTATTAGCTACCACGTATGGGTTAGAGAGAGAAAGGTGGAGCTTAAAGTTATCTCAAGGGCTTCGTGGGGCAGCTTATGAAGTTTTTGCCAAAATGAGCAGAGGTGATCAAGAAAATTATGACATGCTAAAGCAGGCTCTTTTGTTAAGATATGAAAAGAACGCAGAATTTTATAGAAAAAAATTTAGGAATGCTAAACTACTGTCAGGTGAAACCTATCACCAGTTCTCTGCACGGATAGAGACATACTTGGAGAAATGGACTTCTCTGGGGAAAACCCAAGATCTTAAGGAAATGATCCTTATAGAACAATTAAGAGAGTCCATGGCTCCAGACCTGAGAAAGTTTCTCATGGAACAAGGTGCAGAGAGGCTGGGTGAGTTACTAAATGTTGCAGAAAGGTATCAAGCAGCTCAGGCAGAGGTATCAGGTAATAAAAAGAAACAGGGGGATAATTTTAAGGCACCACAGAACTTTAATAAATTTGATCCTAGAGATCAAAACAAAGGTAAGCACCAGTTTGATAGGCCACGGTATGACAATAAAAATAAAACCCCACAATTCGAGGAAAGGAAATATGATGAAAGAAAATCTTTCAACCAAGGAAAGAGATGGTGTAAAAATTGTAAGATGAACAATCATGACACTGACCATTGTAGAAGGAAACCTCCTCATTGTGCTGCTATGACATCTGGAAAAAAGGGAAAAAAGGTCAAACCTGAGGAACTACAGGAACCATACCACCCCCCAGTGTGTGAAGATGTCATCTGTAATGGTGTCACCATAAGGTGTTTATATGATACAGGTTTAGATTATGATTCCGTTGTGAGTTCTCACCTGGTGCAGGCAGATCAATACACCACAGAAACAGTGGAGATTCAAACTGCAACCAAGGATGTAGCTACCATGACACTTCCCGTCGCCCGGATAAAGGTGAAAACGCGATATGTGGAAGGAATCATAAAAGCAGCAGTGATAAATGAGCCAATCTACCCTCTGATATTGGGGTGTAGATATGTCTTCTTGGGGAATCCCAAGAGACCTGTGATATTGGCAACAGTGCAGACCAGATCACAGTCTAAAAAGGAGGAGGATAATCCAATAAATACTCATCCAGATGAGATGAGGAAGGCACAGGCGGAGGACAAGACACTCAAGCCGTGTTTCAAGAAGTTGCCCAAATCTCATACACCTCCAGGCAAGGGAGAATTTTATATGAAGAACAAACTGATTTATAGGAAGGCTGGATCTGAACCCAATGGTCACGGACAGCTGGTCCTTCCCACTTCATATAGGACTAAAGTGTTGGAACTAGGGCATGCGATTCCCTTCAGTGGTCATATGGGGATCAGCGCAACAGGACAGCGATTAGCTTGTCACTATTTCTGGCCAGGATAAACTGAAGATATCAAACGATATGTAAAATCCTGTCCAGAGTGCCAACGAGAAGCACCTAAGCATTGGACTGCACCAGCATCTCTGGGGGAAATGCCCATAGTGGGAACACCCTTTGAGAGAGTTGCCGTGGATCTTGTGGGACCTCTCACTCGAACTAAGAGAAGGAACAGCTACATTCTGACTCTGGTGGATACTTGTTCTATGTGGGGAGAGGCGGTAGCCCTGGCATCGATTGATTATAAGCATGTGGCAGAGGCATTACTCACAATTTTCACAAGGTTAGGCTTTCCCAATCAAATCTTGACTGATAATGGCTCTCAGTTCAAGGGGAAACTAACAGAAGAAGTTTTCAGGATCTTCCAGGCCAAACACTTCCATTGTAGTGTGTACCATCCCCAAGGGAACGGCCAAGTGGAAAGATTTAATGGCACGTTGATGTCGATCCTGAGAAAGTTGGCACACAAAAAACCAGATACATGGGACCAGTACCTTCACGCCGCCCTCTTTGCTTATCGGGAGGTACCCCATAGTTCAACCGGTATGGCCCCGGCAACATTATTATTTGGAAGGCCAATAAAAGGTCCACTTGAAGCGCTGTTAAGAACGTGGACTGATGAAAAGGCAGAGGAAAATATTACATCCTCATACCAATATGTGAATGAGCTGACCACTCGTTTAAAAACTGGCTGGAAACTTGCCAATGAAAATTTGAGACAAGCCAGGAAGAAACATGCTGCCTATTTCAACAGGAAGGCTAAAGACAGAGATTTGGCTGTGGGAGAGAAGGTACTGCTTCTTCTCCCCGGTAGTCAGAATAAGTTACAAATTGGATGGCAAGGTCCATATACAGTTCTAGAGAAGGTGTCTAGAACAAATTATAAGATAGATAAGAAGGGGAAAGAAAAAAATCTATCATGTGAATCTCCTGAAGAAATATTTGGAAAGAGAACATCAGGAAGAGACACACTTGTTGACCTTGTCCATTGCCATGGAGATGAAAAAGGAACCACTTTCATCATTTGAATATCCATTACATCCCTGTGAGACAGCGGCACAGGTGAAAATCAGTACACATTTAACGAAAAATCAGAAAGAGAGAGTGCAACAGGTTCTAGATAATCATACAGAGGTGTTAACGGACCGACCGGGGCATACAAACTTATTGGAATATGATATGAAACTGATAGACCCCACACCTGTCTGTATGAAACCCTATTCGATTCCTTTTGCTAAGGAGGAAGCTTTGAAGGAAGAGATAGACTATTTGTTGAAGGAAGGAATTATTTCACACAGTGAATCTTCGTATAGTTCCAGTGTTGTACTCTTAAGGAAACCCTCTGGAGAACATAGACTCTGTATAGATTACAGGAGACTGAATGCTATTACAGAAGGACAGGTGGATCCATTGCCGGATACAAATCAGTTGTTTGCCAGGCTAAATAAAGCTAAATATTTCTCAAAAGTGGATCTGAGTAAAGGATACTATCAGATTCCAGTAAAGCCTGAGGTTAGGCCATACCTAGCTTTTAGTACCTCAGAGGGACACTATGAGTTTAACAGATTGCCATTTGGATTGAAGAATGCGCCTAGTGTCTTCTCTAGAATGATGAGAAAATTATTGGACCCTCTGAATAACCCATGCATCACAAATTTCATGGATGATATCCTTATAGCAACAGAAACATTTGAGGAACACATTGACTCTCTGAACATGCTGTTTAATCGACTTAGAGAAGCGAATTTAACAGCCCAACCAACCAAATGTTGCGTTGGATGTAAAGAATTAGAATTCTTGGGACACACAGTTTATCAGGGAAACATGACCCCTGACCCCAAGAATTTAGAGAAACTAAAGAAAGCCCCGAGACCACAAACCAAGAAAGACGTGAGATCCTTTGTCTCATTATGTGGTTTCTACCAAAAGTATATCAAAAACTTTAATTCCATATGTGCACCGTTAACTGATTTGACCCGTAAAGGAAATCCAGACCGAATTACATGGACACCACAATGTGAATTAGCTTACCAGGAATTGAAGGAAAAGCTCACAAGCAAACCTATTTTGAAATTACCTGACTTAAGTCAAGAATTCATTGTAAGGACGGATGCCAGTAATATTGGGTTAGGTGCGACACTGCTACAGAAATCAGATGCATTGGATGGGGAATTAAGCCCAGTGGCATATGCTAGCAGAAAGTTGAATAAAGCTGAAACCAATTACTCAACTAGCGAAAAAGAATGTCTTGCAGTAATATATGGGCGATAAAGAAATTCAATATTTATCTGTATGGGAAGGCATTTAAGTTGCAAACGGATCACAAACCCTTGTCGTTTCTAGCGCAGGCTAGACATGAAAATTCTAGATTACTCCGTTGGTCATTACTGATGCAGCCATATGAGTTTTGCATAGAGTATATATCTGGAAAGAAAAATCTGGGAGCGGATTTTTTAAGCCGCCATCCGTGTGATGAGAATCACCGTAAGCCCCAGAAATAATAATAAATTTCTCTATGTGTATATAGAATTATAGACTGACATATAACGTCTGTTTTAAGAGGGGAGAATTTGTCGTGAAACATTCTAAATCCACATATATAAATTAAAAGGTAACTGTAAAGCCTAACACATAAATTCAATAAAAGGAAAGAGAAATGGTAAAAGTACAGTGCTGTCACAATGGCGTACAAAAAATCCCCTTGTTGTCTACTTCGTCTGCAAATTGTAACGTTTCACGTTGATAGTAAAAAGCCTACTGCATCACTACACGCTTTCTACAATAAAACGTGTACTGCATTTCTAAGAAAACCTTGAGCTAGGCACCCTGCGTAATGACCTAAATTAATACTTCCATTAATTTCATTTTATACACGGCGTGATGAAAAGACAGATGAACTTAGGATAGAGAGAAGGGAGGGCTGAAAGCAGGAACGCATGCCACACTAAACACGCGTCTCGCGATATACAATTAATGCCACCCACCCCTAGCGTAAGGCCAGAAGCAATAACTTTTTTTTCAGATAGACAGTGATAAAAAACACTACCCATACGAGAGTTAGGTTTAAAAAACCTGAAAAATGCTTATTGGGAAACATGACATTATACTGGTTTACGTTTGAAAGCCTGACAGTACCCAGACACCACGTCGTATCGAAGTGAACAGGAGGTAGAAGAAAATGCACATTTTGAACGCAGCCACCTAGCTCCCTTAAATTTATATAATTGGGTTCCTTAGGACTTGCTGACAAAGAATATGTTAAACGTTACGCAAATAGTCTAGGAATTAACAAATTATAGCCAAAATAAAATGGTGGTGCTGTCAGACAACACCAAAATCAGAATTGCGCAGTGGCAGGTTTTGAAACCACCATTGTACGGGAAATAGGCCAACATGTTACCTCCTATTTGATTGGATAGAAATAAATGTAAGGCTAAACACGATTAGTCGGACTATAAATACTATTTTTTGTTGTTAGGGGAGACGGAAGGAAGGGTACTTTTTTTCAAACGCTTGGGTAGACATGCCCGATTGGTTAGACCCGCCAATATAGTCAATTAGGAGCGTCAGGTCAGTGCCACACTTTAAAATAAACTTACTAAGAACCAGTGCGTTGAGAGCCAGATCATATTTTTCTAAATAAAAGTCTGGGACAGAGGCAGATCGGAATTTGTGCCATAATTGTGCCATTATTCATCGCCAGTCAACGTATCTGTGTATTATTTCCATGAATTGTGGTAAGCTTGATATATTCGATATCTTTTTAATGAAAATTGAATGTAAATTGATAATTTATGTCTGTATATGTGTGTGGTTCAGTAGCCAACATGAGGCAAAGCCTAAATATTGCTCCAACCTGAACAGGAGGTGTCGGAGAAAAGTAAAACTGCATGGAATTGCCAAACAGTACACTGACACCTATCTTATTGACTAGAAGGAACTAATGCTGGAATTGCAGAGGCGTAGTAACCATTAGGGAGGAGTATACTGGTGTAAATTGTTTCAGATGAAGATAGCAGTTGGCCTACCGCTCTGAACTCAGTGTTTGTTCTGTATTGTGTTCAGTGTAGAAATAGATTATAAATTAGATCTGAAGTAGGAGGTACAACCTTCTTGTTTCAGGGACTGTGGTCCTAGTTATTGAAGCAGCCCTTGGTCTGCGTTTTGCTGAAATCCAGAGGCTGACAGCATACTCCTTGGTCCAGATAGCGACCAGTGAGGTGCCTCTAGAACACAGGAAGCAATCGAGCAGAGGAGTCTTTTCCTGCCGCCATCACGAAAGTTAAGCTTCTGTGGCCAGAATAGCTCAACATTATGTGCCCCCTCAAAAATTGACATTTTGTTAACCACAGAGGGACAATTAATGGGTTCAAATGACAGGAACTGTGAAAGTTTCCCAATACTATTTCCCCGATAATCAAACACTTGAAGTCATGATGAAAAACAACAACCAAGCTTGAACACAACCAGTATTACCTCATATTACTACTGCACAAATTACACACATAGAATAATAATAATAAACTATGTCAATACAAAGTTCATATATATAAACTGTGTAAATAATACAGTACTTGTAATTACATTTGATTGTGATTCCTGGTTCACTGTGTAGTTGAATCAGGATATCCATTATTGACAAGAATTAATACATATATTTTTTAAACATAATCAACTGACTCATTTAAGATAGTCTTAGAGAGTGTTATATGTGTGTGAGTGTCACAGTGTTGTAAAGTGTTGTAGAATAAATTAAATTGTTTATCTGTCTGTTGTTGTTGTGACTTACACTTCATCATTTTCATAACCCTAGACATTTAACGTAGTCATCACACTATTCCAGAATAATTCTGACTGAGGTAAAAATGTGGTAGCAAGTAAGGTCATCTGTAAATACACCACACTTATTAGATACAGATACCTTCACAGCTGATCTCAGTCAGTACACTAAGTCCCCTATAAATATTTATAACATCCCATTTTACCACAATATTGATAAATCACTATATGTGGATCAGTTGTCGAATATACTTAAAGGTGAAGCTCTGAGTATGCTAAGCATGGTAGATGAGCCTGACAAGAACAATTATGAGGTTGTCAGGGCGGCTTTGTTAAAGAAATACCAACTTAACGAAGACGGCTATCGTCTTCAATTTAAAAATATGTTGCCAGAAACTGGAGTAGAATTCTCGGAATTCATTTCCAAGATACGTCTCACTTTTACACGTTGGGTTGAACTGTCTAAGACAGAACATACATTTGAAGCACTTATGGACTTACTACTTAGAGACAAGGTTATGTCTTCTGTCAACGAGTCTTTTCTTGCTTTTCTTCATGAGCGTAAGCCTAAAAACATAAAATAAATGGAAGAATATTGTTGCCAGTATGTTACTGCGCACCCCCATGTAACCATTGGCAACTCTAAAGTAAAGGAAGGTTTGCCAGTTGCTTCGGCAGCACCATATGGCACAAACTTCCTGCGTAAATTTCAGGGTACTCAACAAAAATTTAATAGGAAGAGTAACCGGAATTATGCTCAGAATCAGGGCAATCAATCACATAGTGATTCTTCTTCGAAGAACTGGAGACGAGCTGACACCCCTCGTTATTCCACACCCAATAATTATAGACATTTTAGAAGAGGTTATAATAATAGAGGTGGTCAAAACTATTCTTCGCCTAGACCTCAAAACCAAACTAGTAGATGTTTTCAACAATATGGAAACGATAATGATAACTATGGAAACTGGGATTCAAACCAGGATAACAGTTACAATAGAGAAAATAATGATAATTTCAGAGGCAATAATGGTCGCGATAGATCTCAACATAGAAGAAAGAGATATCAACAGGCAAACTCTGTACAGCAAGAGTCTCAGGGAGCCTGTAAGCAGGATAATGATAATAAAATCTCTAACGCTATCACTTGTTCTGCCTTTAACTTTGGGAGAGCAACTAAATGCCCCTAATGCTCTACTTTGTTCGAGCCGACTACTGTAACTACCTTGAGTTGTGGACACCTCTTCCCGCTCTGCCCGCTGCAGTTGCGCATGACGGGAGAGGTTATCTTATCCTACATAAAGGTCTAGTAAATAGTAATCCAGTCTCAGTCCTTTTTTATTCTGGATGCACTACGATTGGGGTTAAGCAATCTCTAGTAGATCCATCCTGTGCTACAGGAAAGGTGATCAAATATATCACATTTTGTGGCACTTTGGAAAAGTATCCTACTGCCATAATACATATTGCTACTCCCTTCTTTGCGGGAGATGTCCACGCGTGTCTTCTACCGAATTCTATTGCGGACCTTATTATCGGTCGTATTCACGGAGTTAGGGAATGTACCCCATAGCAGATTGCTGCTTGGGAAGATCAGAATATGCATGCTACCAATGCAGTGGTCACAAGAGCACAAGCTCTGGAGACACCTCAAACTTCATTGACTAGTAATAATGAAGTGCATAGCCAAGATAGTCACTTGGTTATTTCACGTGACTCGTTCATAAAGTTGCAAGAAGATCCTTCTTTACAAAAATTCTTCATTCTAGCAAAAAAAGATGATCCAAATCAAAATACAAATAGAAAGTCTTGGATTACCATGAAGAACGGAGTACTTGTGCGTATGGTACAAGACTCGACTGCGTCTACACATTCACAAATTCTTGTGCCTAAGAGTATGAGAGTGCAAATATTGCAACATGCTCATGACTCGCAATGTGCTGGACATATGGGTTTTTCCCGTACAAAGTCGAGAGTCCTTGCGGCTTTCTTTTGGCCATTTATCAACAAGGACATACGTATTTACTGCCGATCTTGCAAAATATGTCAAGAGGTCAAATCTAGAGGACCACGACATGCAGCGCCTATCCAGGCTGCTGACATTCCTATTCGGCCGTTTCAGAAAATGGCAATAGATATTATTGGTCCTTTTAGGATCAAGTCGGCCAGAGGACATCAGTTTATCCTTACATGTGTCGACATGTGCACACGTTGGCCAGAGGCTATACCTCTTAAGAGCATCTCTACTGCCGATATCGCAGACGCTCTTTGGTTGATATTTTCTCGTTTGGGTTTCCCAAGAGAAATATTTTCAGACCATGGCACGCAACTTATATCTGACACTATGTCACAGGTAATGTCTACTCTGCAAATTAAAAGGTCTCTCAGCAGTATTTATCACCCAATGTCAAACGGGTTAGTTGAGCGTTTGAATAGAACACTCAAGACTTTACTTGGGAAGATAACTGAGGATCATCCTCAGGATTGGGACAGGGTCTTACCCGCGGCTCTCTTCGCTTCTAGAGAGGTTCCCAATGAACACACAGGGTTTTCTCCTTTTGAACTTGTCTTTGGCGTGTAACCGCGCGGCCCTATGTCTTTGCTCCACGATCTTATTACTGCCGATAATATTAGCGATGACACACAATCTTCATATGAGTATGTCATTACTCTGAGGCAAAAGATCATCGAGGCATGCAAACTAGCAACTTCTTCTTCCGAATTTGCTAAGGAAAAGGCAAGGCAATTTGCAAATAAGAATAGATGTCTACGACAACTTTGTCCGGGTGACAAAGCATTCGTTCTACTTCCTTCTAGGGAGAACAGACTTCTTATTGCATGGAAAGGTCCATATGCGATAGTCTCAAGAATTTCCGATGTCAACTATGTTGTCGATATTGATGGGAAGCATAAAACTTTCCATATAAATATGCTCACGGAATTTCATGAACGACCGGACTATTTGCAGCCTATTTTCCAGGCGACGGACGATTCTCCTGTACCTCATGGTCATTACTCATCCCTGTCGGTTATACAGGATGAGGAAACTACGTTCTCAGATGTCAATCTTCCTCTTGCTGTAATCCCACTTCATTCTACGGTATCTTGGAAAAACGTTACTGTTTCTTCTAATCTTTCCGCTGAGGAACACCGACAAGTCTCTTCGATGTTGCAAACATTTCAGGATGTCCTTACCGACATTCCTGGACACACACATGTCATCGAACATGACATAATACTTACTGACCATAATCCTATTAGAGTTAGACCTTATCCGATACCTATCCATTTTCAGTCACAAGTCGAAAAAGAATTGGATGAAATGATACAATTGAAAATAATTGAACCATCCACTTCAGCATACTCTTCGTCCATGGTTATTGTTCGAAAGAAAGACAATAACATTCGCCTTTGCGTTGATTATCGCAAATTGAACCAATTTACGAAGTTCGATGCTGAACCTATGCCTTCATTAGAAGAGCTACTAAACAAACTTTCTAATTCTAAATTCTTTACCAAACTCGATTTGTCGAAAGGTTATTGGCAAGTTCCTTTAACTGAACGCGCCAAACCTCTTACGGCTTTTTCTACACCTAGGGGTCTATTCCAATGGAATTTCATGCCTTTCGGCCTTATGAACGCCCCTGCTACATTCGTACGCATGATGCGTCGAATTCTCTCATATCGTACAGATGTCATAGCATACTTAGACGATATCTATCTCTTCAGTGATTCCTGGGAAGATCACTATTTGGGTTTATACGAATTGCTGTCTACTCTTCGTGAGTATAATTTAACTGCAAAACCCTCTAAAGCCTTTATAGGATTTAGTGAAATGTCTTTCCTGGGTCACCATGTTGGTCATGGTCTCTTAAAGACAGAGGACCACAATATTTCAAAGATACTAAACATTTCTGTCCCTAAGACGAAAAAACAAGTACGTAGTCTCTTAGGTTTGATACAATTTTACGGACGATTCATTCCGAATCTATCCTCGATTATGGCACCTCTTTCAACCTTATTGAAAAAAGGATCGCCTAATCTGATCCGCTGGTCTCAAGAATGCCAATCCTCATTGGACCAGATTAAAACTTTATTTTCATCTCCACCTATCTTAAGGTTACCTACCATTGAGAAGATTTTTGTTCTTCGAAGTGACGCCTCATCCACTGAGATAGGGGCAGCACTAATGCAGGAGTATTCAGATACTCTGCATCTGGTGATGTATATTTATAGGAAGCTAAATGCGGCAGAAAGGAATTACTCGGTTTTAGACCGTGAATTGTTGGCTATGGTTTGGTCAATTCTCAAGTTACAAAGATTCCTTCTGGGCGTGCATTTCATTGTGGAAACCGACCAAAAAGCTCTTACAGCTATTCAAAGTAAAAACTTGAAGAGCTCGAGATCCACTCGGTATGCCATTGCTCTTGAACCTTTTCATTTCATGGTACGAGCTATCCGTGGTTCGGATAATGTCATGGCGTATATACTGTCTAGATGCCCACATGACTCCACTTAACACTTCTGTCCTAGAAATTCCTTATACACGTCTAGACATATGACAATTCTTTACTATAACAATATATGTTAACACATTTGTGTTCACCTGAGTGTTGTAAATTATGTGATTTCTCCCTCTGTTACTTTCTTTAGTATAACAGGAAGGGTTAGTTTTCGCAATACAAGGAACAAAAGTTCCCACAGCCACAGTTATAGTATTATTTGTATGCTTGATTAATGTATATTAGAAAATCTTACAATTATCATATGGAACTATTTGTATTTTCTCAGCAGAATAATTTCTGGTGCGCGACGAATGTCTCCGTGTTGTCATCCTTGATGTAGTACAAGGTCTACTCTCACCATGGCACTGGAGTGCGCTTAGTTAGGATTTGTTCAGCGACAGCATTTTTTGTATTATATATTACATGTTAGTATAATGTACCTTTTTGGGTTAAAGTGATTGTATCACTGGGTTTTGATGATTTGTCCATTGATAAATGAAAGAATAAGGTACTTAACGTAATAATATGTTATAAATATGTATGTTGATCACATTGCAACTTTGCCAGCACTATATGTACGTTGATACCTCCTCCCTGGATATGTGTATACTTAGAGTAATAATTCTCTAATGTAGTGAGATATATTCTCACCTGACTTGTAGTTGTCCTCATATTAGGCATTATATTTAATTGCAATACTTTTCACCTACGCATTATTTGTGCGTTACGAGCTTGTAGTATCTTGCTCTTGGTGGTATTTTAAAAAAAAAGAAATGTTCCTTTTCTTTTTTTTTTCTCCGGAGGGGGCGGTAAACTGTAGCGGTCAGTTTGCTGAGCCTCTCCATGTAAAGTGCTTGATTAAAAACTGGGGACATTATTTTGTATTTCCTAGTCTAAGGGCATTAATCCAGGTTTTTGTTGGGATGATTGTTCACAGGTTAGTGATCTCACTTGTCTGTTATGTCTGTGGTCTGTTTTGAAAACCGATGTCAGTTTTGTCTGATATGGTTTCAAACCGTCTACTTTGAGCGATGCTCAAAAGGTCTGGCGTCTCAGTGTGCATGCGTGACTTGTGGCGCGATTTTGGAGAAGCCATTACCGACTAGAGTATCGGGCTGTGTTTAAGAGAGTCAAGATGTCTCTTGATAAGTCCTCTGTGGTTCGACAAGATGTCGTATATTATTTAATGTGTATTCTCAGCGCCTTGGAGGCGATGTGAGTGTGGTTATATTTATTCTGAAGGGACAGAAGGTAATTGCCTCTTTGAACTGTTTTCCTTATTGATAGAATCTTCATGACTCGTATTATCGATAGTTTATGATTCTTTCCCTGAGCGGGAAAACGTACCACCTACGTATCCTTGAAAGGAAACTCTCTATTTATTCTGATTATGCACTAGGCTGGTGCATGCCCGAAGTATATATATATATTGTTCGGTATCCCGCATGGCGGCGATACTGATTATACAAGGTGGGATTCCCCTTGTTTGATGAAGAGTCACCCGGAGGCCATTTGAACTGTGAGTCCGCCATTTTGCACGGCCTGTTGGAGACATCTGATATCTGACTTACTGATGTCAGAGTAGAGTTTTGTTAAACTCACATAGGGGATATATCTTCCCTGAAGCTGATGATTGAGAACATTGTACAAGATCAGCTTTACTAAATTCATGCATAGCTGGATGATGACTGTATTAATATATCATGACCTGTTCAATGACTGTTGATATTAATGTCGGCATACCTGCCGCTTGTGGCGTTAATAAAGTCCTATAAACGTCAGAGCTGATCCACCACTCTATGAATTGCTACATGTCTAGATATAGAGTGTGCCGTCCATTTTGATCCCTACTTTCTACTTCCGCGAACTTTCAACACGCATTCGCAAAACAAAACATTGAGATTCACTCAAGACAACACATTAAGACAAGCTACACGAATGCCAGCATTGTTGCGTCCAACCAAGGACTGTACCGCTCCTGTCAGCCTGTATTGAGCTGATCCATATTTATACTGCTACTGGTCATTCGTGTAAATTCTACATTTAATATTTACATTGGCCAAGCTGTACCTTCGCTATTTATGTCACGCTTCAACGCATACAGCGACGGTCAGGACTGTTTACCTTGTCGAGCCTATGCACACTTAAGAGACGGCTCTCCATTATATATATAACATTATAAACTTGACTTTAACATATATATATATATATATATATATATATATATCTATATATATATATATATATATATATATATATATATATATATATATATATATATATATATCATCAAAATCCATAATTCTCGCCGTTTGTACGTCGGTCACATCTAAGGGATGCAACTGTGGTTGAAAGATAGACTTAATTGTATTGTTTCCCTTATATGTACTCTCCCGAAAATAGTAACACTCAACGAAGAAAAGTCGGTGTAGAAACCAGTTTCATTCCGGAAACGGATTTAACTCATCATTTTGTTAAAAATAACCTTAAAATGTAAGTTTCTGATTGTTTCTTCAAGACAAAATTTTAATTTAAAGTATTGCAGACTTATTATTATGGACCAAAATGATAAGATGGCTGCAAAACGAGCTGCAGATGCTAAGAGGAAGAGACGATCGTGTCAATCACAACGAGCAAGCGAGACTCTAGAAGAAGCAGCAATACGACTGTTGCGAACAAAGATTAAGTGGGATAGAGCATCTCTACTAATGTCGCGGGGTTCTTTACTAAATTTTAATGTCGAGAAGGTGGTATGAATTTTCTCGTGTTGTGTTCGTGAATGTTCTGTGGGGTTTCTCGTTGTTTGTCTTGACTTGACGGTGTGTTACGAGGTGTTCTGTGAAATTAGGCACTGCCCACAATACCACAGACTGCACAACACATCTGGAACACCACATTTAGATAAAATGTCCTCGGACGCCTGGCATAGACGACTTCTACAGATTTATTTACGTAATACATGATATTCCATTATACGACACATTCCAAAACAGTTTACAATATATACGTCAATATTAGCCAACATGAACACTTGGCCCTTCAGAAATCCTGCTAGTGATTTCTCGTAAGACATGTAATGAATTTTGTGCGGATAGCACACGTAAGTCTGTCATTGACTTGTAAATAACGAATTGGCTACCTTGAGCCTCTGCTCACGGGCGAATACGCTCTCGTAGTTTATAGGACTGTCACCAGACAGGTCCCAAGCTATTAGAAACCGTTGTTTCTATGAAGATACTGAACTTCGTTTCTTTATAACTATTCTCTAACGAACGGACACACTGCAATGAGCCATCACTGAGTGAATTACATAGCTCATACCTTGAGCTTACATGAATCTATTAAACTCCAATAGTTTGGGAGCCGCGCTGGTGTAATGGTTACCACATTGCGCTAGCGACCAGGTTTTCAAAGTTCAAGCCCGGGAGCGGGCATTTGTAGGAGTGTCATCGACCGGGATTTTGACTGAATAACCTGAGCGGCTCCTGCAGATAAACCCTCTGTGGATGGGAAGGAGCTAATCTCCTGACCGGGTTGGAAGGAAAGTCCACTGGCTCCCCAGCCTCGCAATGACGTGTCATTGGGCCAAAAGGGCTGGAAAGCTCTAGTGCCGTTGGTTAGAGAAAAAAAAAAACTCCAATAGTTTTATTGATAAATGCTCAAAGGCAGCCGGAAAATTTTTTCACGTGTTTTGATTAATCTTTAGGTGGAAATTTCTTTAAAAATGTGTGAAACTAGTGAATACTGCAATGATTTGGATTCTGGCTCTCGGCTGACCTTTGAAAGTGACAACAGTTGGTCTAGTTTTGATGCAGGGCAGCCTGAAATTACTGAAACAGACAGCAACAGTCCTAGTTCCAACATTCGTGAAGCTGTCAGAGGTGTTGATAGCGATTTTCAGGGCCATAGTGAGAATCAGGGGCGTAGAAAAAGACCTGCTACTAGGAGGGGGTGTGGCAAAGAAGCAGCTGATTAGTTTCAGTGGTACTTGTATGATGACCCCTATGTGACCATTATGATTAGGGTTAGATTGTTACAGACAGTAGAAGAGGGTTTCCTGTAATTTTGAAGGAAAAAAAAACATAACATGAAGCGTGGCCGTTCATCTGTTTTTGCTAGGTCGGGAAAACATGATTGCTTGTACGTGGCATTACAGAATTTGTTCAGCACAGTCCACGCAAACAATGTTACTGACAGCAGTATGAAGACTATTGACAGCGACCAAGATGCATTGTTTGTAATTCTGCTGGACTGAGAGTCCAGAAAAGATTCTTTTGTATTGGATGTGAAAAACCTCTCTGCGCCGTGCCCTGCTTTTCAATTTTTTAAAAGAGTGAGGACAATGCTGCCACCAGGAAGGAAATAGGCCCCAAAGGCCAGAGAAAAAAGCAACAATAATTGCATCTGTGACCATATTGTATGTTAAACTATCACACCCAGCTAAAACAAATTGATAAGTATGTATTTTAAAAAAATTCTTTTTGCATGAAATCATGAAGGAACCGCATGAATATTTCTATTTTGCCATTACAGACCCTAGAATTCTGTGTCCATTTCAAATAGCTTTTTAACCCCAATATCATTTTAAGAGCATATTATATTTGCTTTTTTTTAGAAAGAATGTACAATCATATTATATCTTGGAAAGTCTTATGACTTTTGAGTTGATTGTAATATTTTTAATACATTTTTCAATAGTGCATGCCAATATTTGTCTATTGCCTCATTAATATTCAAAATGGCTGCCATGATCACGTAATCGGAACACAAAAGTAGGTCACCACGCGACACCTTATCCACTTCCCATATCATCCTGAAAGTTTCAAGTCAATCTGTTGACTCTTTCGGTCTCGGTTATTTTTTAAATTTCATCACCCCAAATGGGAAATTTTTCCTAAAAACCCTTGGTACTTGCTACTGAGAAGCCTTGGTACTTGAAGGTAATTGCTACTGAGAAGCCTTGGTACTTGAAGGTAATTGCTACTGAGAAGCTTTGGTACTCAAAGTGCTACAAAGGTTTTCCTCAGTACGTCCTCGTCTTGGAAATATGTGACACACGACATACCATACACCTACATTGGACAGTCTATGCATACCTGTGTATTTTCATACAGTGGAGGAAAACTGAGAGACACATAGACAGTGTAGATATTACATCAGTGTGGTAACATTTAATAAATCGCATCATCATTTCACTATTCACATAGGTTCTCTCTCATATTTAACTACATTATTTACATCTCATCTGTGTGCGTGAATTGTCTTTCACCATAATCCCTTTTTTTTTATTACTAACCCTATATGTATATTATTACGACTGGAATGCAGAGCACATCATGCTGTGTACACACATGATTGTGGGTTTTCACACAGGACATTTACTGGCATAGAAAACAACAAAAGCCGGTAGGTGAACAGGTCCACGAAACACGGTTAACGTTTATTACACACACAAACTTCTTGGCAAAACATGAAGTCCATCAGAACATCAAAGTACATGGCATATGATACTGGTCGTAGCAAAAACTTGGTCTGTCGATAGCAGGCTTCAAAAAGACGTTGGGCATGTTCATGAATAGTGGTAATAGCCAATTAATATAATACTTCTCACAATTTCCATTAATTCTGGCCGTTGTACTAAGAGGTTCGGGCGAAAAATCCGCGATACCCAAGTAATGTGGCAGAAGTCACTTATGGCAGACAATAATAGTTGCTTCAAAACGTGAGATTACTCCTTATGGGAAAAACCACGGCGCGAGACTTCTAACTAAGCTCGGAAACCATTTCTTATATATTGAATAGGTAGCGGCCCTGGCAAATATATTAACGCCACAATGTATTATTAAACACTCTCAACAAACCTGGAGCTCGAAAAATGCGACCACACCCGACCAGTGAACAAAATCGAAAGGCCCAGATGATTAATAGTTAAAAACCAAAACACGTGATACGTTACGTCATTAGTGACCGTCGTTCAACACAAGTGAACGATTGTGGAAAAGTGGTTTTCCTACAGGCGAACACATCTCCTCAAATAAATGAACATATGCTAGCATGTAGTAACATAATATAATATATGAATTTGATCTTTAACATAAATATATATGTATATATTTAACTAATAAACCCAATAACCATTTTAATCATTATCTAGTTCTTCAATGTATCACTCTTGCTGTTGGTGTTAAATATTTACATACAGATAAAATTATGCATTAAGATGAGGTTCGAGGCTCTTTCTTTATCGAGATCTGAGGGCAGATTCTAAGGTTGGGGGAAATAGAACACTTTCCATAATTTACTAGAAAACACTGTCTAGTGGAGTGCATTCGCATTCTCTTCTTCTTGTTTTTATTTCGAATAGATCTCTTTCTTTCTTAACAAGTCAATTTCCTGGGACCTTCGTAACAACATTCCATAGGCCATCCCCAGCGACAATTACTGCTGTAGTTGCAACAGTATACATTTACGACAATCCTCTCATACGTCCATTCCTGCTGGTCTTACGTTTGATGCCGAATTCCAGCTATCTTAGCCTTGATGATTCATCGTTTGCAGTATCATTCTCTAATAGTCGATCATTATTTGCCCTCAGTATCTTTCCATTATCCATATCCTATGTCCCTTTTATGGGAGCTGCGCTGGTGTAATGGTTACCACATTGCGCTGGCGATCAGGTGTTCAAGGTTCAAGCCCGGGCGTGAGCATTTGAAGAAGTGTCATGGACCTGAATTTTGACTGAATAACCTGAACGGCTCCTGAGATAAACCCTCTGTGGATGGGAAGGAGCGAAGCTCCTGACCGGGTTGGAAGGAAAGTCCATAGGCTCCCCAGCCTCCCAATGACATGTCATTGGGCCGAGGGGCTGAAAGCTCAAGTGCCGCTGGTTAAGAAAAAAAATGTACCTTTTATGTCTGCTCTTAAATCTAGTCTGTCAGCTCTTTCATTCCTGCGTACCCCTGCATGACCAGGACAGTAGATCTACACCAGTTCTATGGAGATTTTCCATGCATGCCGAGGCTATCCACTTTGGACTTTCCGAAGCATGGATTGTGAGTCTGATAAAATAACTGCCTTTGTTAATGATGTTTCAGACAGCCACTTTAAAGCTGCATTAGCTACCTATACGTCCATTCTCATGCTGGAGGTTGTTATAATGTAAGCCCCGCATTTTCAGCGTCGAGTCTGCCCATTACTCTAGCAGAGAAGCCCCACCCTGCTTCCTCACCACGGAAAACAACCAACGAACGAACTTTATTTTCAAAGGGTTAAGAATTGGGGGCGCAGGCCCGTCTAACATTCTGCCCTTCCATTCTCACTTATCTTACATACTATACCCTTTCATTCCCAGACCCATCAGTGTACACAATGGCGAGTCGATGGTTCTGGATATGGATACTGTATTATCTTGTATATATACTGTTCAAAAAAAAAACGCAACTTTTTTGGTGTTACTTTTATAAAAGATATTCGCTGATTAGACATCAGTCAACCTATTGACTGTGTCCACCTGGTCATTAACTTCTCGTGGTTACCTGAATTGTACTCACCTCATGATTCGTGAGGTCATGAAAGAGGTCAAGGTCAAAACAACATTTTTGACAATACCTCGTGACAGGTTCATGAGAAACCCGTGAAACTTACTGAACACAAAACTCTCTGACCATATTATTGAATGCCTATAAAAGATTGACGCTCCTCGAATAAATTAAATTGAAAATTCAATGCGCAAGTATGGCTCATCTCACTACAGAACAACGACTCATCATCATTGGGCGTTTACAGACTGGACAGTCACAAAGTTTAGTGGCCAGACAATTTAATGTGGTTAGAAGCACCATTAGTTGCTTTTGGAGGCGATTTCAAGAAACTGGCTCAGTGGCAGACCGGCCGCGCAGTGGAAGACCCAGAGTCACAACTCCTGCCAAAGACCGCTTCATACGGCTGCGTCACCTCAGGAATCGACTTGCATCTGCGTCCTCCACAGTCCAGTCAATGTCAGCAGCTCGTCGAATTTCAGATCAAACGGTCAGGAACCGGCTGCACGACTCTGGTCTTTGGGCTAGAAGCCCCTACAGAGTTCCTGTTCTTACGGACCCGCATCGCCAGAACCGACTGCAGTGGGCAAACCAGCATCGTCAATGGACCGTTGGGAATGACTGGAGACGGGTTTGGTTTAGTGATGAATCATTTTTTGTGCTCCGGCGACACGATAGACGGAGAAGAGTTTACCGCAGAGTCCATGAGCGCTACGCCCAGAACAGCGTTGATGAGGCTCCTCCACATGGTGGTGGAGGTGTACTGATGTGGGGGGCGATAAACTTCATGGGAAGAAGTGACCTGGTGCAAATTGAAGGACGCCTGAATGCCCAACGATACTGTTACCAACAGATTACTGGTGGCAATGAATATAGATATATATATATATATATATATATATATATATATATATAGGAAGATATTTATTTGTTTGTATACTTGTTATATTTGGTAATAATATTTTGGGTCTAAGATTAGAACTCTAGTCAAAGGGCGAATACTCATTTTTTGCTTCGAGTGAAAGTAAATATGTAGTCGCCCCACTTGAATATAGTTGAAAGGTTAACATTAGCGCATGCCCAATGAGACGATTATTCGTCGTTGGCTCTTCCGTGAGGATGGACGAATCTTGAAGGCTGTCGGACAAAAGGGAGTCCGAAGTTTTTCGTCATTGTGATTGATTCTGGGGAAAAGAGGAGTTTCTCTTAGTAGACTATAATGGTCGATACTTCTCCCAGAATATATATTTTTTACGCCGAGGGAATGGGGTGTGCTAGTACTAGTATTTTCTGAACTTAAGGTAAAGAAGGAACATTTTCTAAAAAACTTTACCTAGGCCTAACGACATCATAGATGTTATATAATCTTTATATATTTGATGGATCGTATGTAGACGATTCCTGTACTAGCAGCACTATGAGTGGACATATGTAACATTTCTTACGGGTATGGAAAACCCAAGATATTAGTTGAGCAAATGAACGGAGCTTTCATTTGTAGTGAGGAGATCTTTTTGGATGAACGCCGCTCACTGGGACCAGCGCCATTTTGAACCCCACTGTTGGTCTGTTTGAATCGTCAGTCAGAGAACAGATATATCTTATTACCTGATGGCGATACCAAGACCTACATTGTATGAAGTCCACTCTTTGTTATTTGAGATTGTCAACCTTAAAAAAAAAGACCCTGTTGAAGTTAGAGCCTAAAAGACTTAGCCTGAAAGACGTAGTCAGCAGAGGGTCTGTAAAGGAGCATTGTGATGACCATTATTATTGTTAACTCAAACTGATACGATTAGTCAGTGGAGATATGAAACGATAGACAATCAGAACTATATATGTGCTACTATCGTTCAATTATATTTACATGCTATGAGATTGCTAAATTGATGTTGCCACCCATTTGGTCAAGTATCCAATGATTTATTGTGTCAACCTGTTCCAATGACTGTCAACCGTGCTGTCAGAGTGTGTGTCATTAAACTGTCTAAAAACGTCTACAGTAGTTCCAGCTATCATTGACTTCCAGCCGTGAGGGTATGAGTGCATTGTTACCAACTTGTCAACTCCACAGAACCATTCATCCCATTCGCGTTACTGACATTCATACTCACACTTAACGTCAACATCCCTTGCCATGGCCTCAACACGTTCCGGACAAGGCGACCTGTTAACCCACACTGTGTCTAGGTTTGAGTTGACCACTTACTCTCATCAAGCAGACGAGTACATACAAACATTCATTCCATCACTAATACATAAAGAATGACAGTTATCAACGGTGTGAAACATACACTTATCTATGTGATGGCCAGAAAAACGTGTTATCAGATACGTCGCTGAAATTCTTCGTCCTCACGTCCTTCCACTTCTGGCTGCACGAGGGTCGATTTTTCAGCAGGATAACGCTCGACCTCATGTGGCACAACTCACCACCCAGTTCCTCGCTGACAACAACCTCCAGACAATTCCGTGGCCAGCCATGTCATCAGACATGAACCCCATAGAACACTTATGGGATGAACTCGACAGACGACTCCGCCAGCGAGACGTGGCTCCAGCCAATCTCCGACAGTTGTCTCTTGCACTGCGGGAAGTGTGGGCAGCCATCCCACAAAAACAGATCCAACGGCTAATCGGATCCATGTCAAGGAGATGTCGTTCTCTGATAGAGGCCAGAGGAGGCCATACACCTTACTGAAACGGAGGCCTCAGTCGCAAAGAATAAAAGTCCAAACCAAATTTAATGAACATCATTTCATTGTTAAAGTCTGAAAGTTTCTTTATGCCAAGATTGAAACATTAATTCCGTAAAATAAAATTTTGGTACAAGTTTGAAATTTGGTGTCCATTACCACTGCAATAATGTTGCGTTTCTTTTCTTTTCTTTTTTTGAACAGTATATAGTAATTGTGTGGTCCTATGTTCAAAAGCTTTTCTGTTTTGTAATAATCGAATTTGTATGAATCTGACAACTTTTTCTGTGGATGAGAAGGTTCTGTGCTTGTGGGTATAATGGTTATATGGTTGGTTATCAAGCCCCTGTAAGACGTTGGTCTACTAGCGTTTACTGCCGTACAAGAGTGAAGTGTTAAAAACTTGACGACGTGAGGTTCGGCCTTTATGAGGTAGGGCGAACAGTTCTCTTCGTCGCTGTCTTTGCCTTCTCTAAGTCAATAGCAGAGCGAGGTATCAGTTTAGAGGCCAGGAGGAAGACAGCCGATAGGATAGCCCGGCGCTCTCTCTTCCAAACCTCTACACCTCACGGTAGAAGGGGAACGACTAAGTAAGTAAGTAAGGTATCAGTTTAGAGCTAGATAATCTCTAACATGATTCTACCAGGCTTCGATCCCACAATCCAGTAACCATGCCGCCAGAGGTAAGCGCTCTAACCATTGTGTCAAGTGGACACTCTAGCCCAGGGTTTCGGAAGCTGTAGTCTACTGACCCCCAATGGTTCTGTGTATGGATTTTATGAGGTCCGTGTACATAACCTAAAATTTAAAATTTAAAGTACTTTATTATGCTTTTATGTACTTTTGTTCAAAGAATGGGTGCATAGCCTTCATTGGACAATCAAAGGGGCCCACAACCTTCATCAGACAATAACAGGGGCCCATAGCCTTCATCGGAAAATCAAAGGGGCACATAACCTTCAGCAGACAATCGTAGGTGTCAATAGCATTCATCGGACAATCAAAAGGGTGCATAACCTTAATTCATACAATCAAATGGGTTCATGGCATAAAGAAGATTCAGAAACCATGCTTTAACCCACATTTACACTTAATATGTTTGGGTGACCTAAGTTGTGTGGCAATATGTGAATTAGTTATTTACATGATTTCCTCTGACTTGTCAAACAGGAACATAATTTACCAATAGTGCACGATTATATGGTGACGCCCCACCACTCGGGCGTATATCCAGTGTACGAAGCTCTGTACCAAGAGTTGATTGAACTGGGCATTATCAGCACTAGCACAGTTGAATATCCAAGTGCAGTTCCTGCATGGTGTAAACGTGGTTTCATATACCGTGGCGTTATGGTATGTAAACATTATGTCAACATTTACGTCATTTCTCTTTTCGCTTCTTCTGGAGCATGGAACTTAAACTGCATCTTGTCCCCTTTCAAGAAGCCGGGATCAAAACAAGCTTGTGCTCATGCGAACAAATTGTGCATTCATGTCAGGCAAATATATCTACCATTCTTCCATCAATGTCACTTAAAGTATTACCACAGCTCAACTTCAGTATATCCATTATTTGTTCATCACATTTGTGATCTTTCAACGCTTGACGTTGAAAGTAATATAGATTTACATATACATTTTCTTCTTGCCAACAATTTATTCTCAAATAGCACAGTTCTTATACTTCCAGTCACATGCGTCTCATTTCTTTGTCATGAGATGCGCCTCATTCGTCAGTTTCCATACGATTTTCCAATTCTTCTGTTAGTGTGAAAAGCACTCTAGCCTTGTATATATCTACATTCCAAGGGTCTAAACTCTTCTGTCCATCTGCTAGCTCATTGTACATGTTCCCGCTTGAATGAACATACATCTAATATAATACTTGGTCATACATTTTTCATTTGCTAGTTCTATGTGTGGATACTGTTTTAAGAATTGTTTTTAGTGCATAATTCAGAAGAGTTCAGAACCACAACTGATTTAAGACAGGATATTATGTCAACTAATTTTTTTCATACTCCTCATGGACGATGTCGTCAGAGCATGTAAGGAGAAGACAATAAATTATTCAGTGGTTAGGATTAGGGTTAGACAAGTCTGTATTTCAGAGCTGGCATTTGCCGACAATCTTTCACTGATTGCTAAATCCAGGCACATCGTCAATCCACCCTGCAAGTCTGGAAAGAAGAGCTGGAGAAGAGAGAGGTGGTCATAAGCAGTTCCGAAACAAAAACCATATTGATGTCACGACAGGAAAAAAGGCTTCAGATTATGCTGGGAGAACAGGTCCTCCTGGAGCAGGTCAACCACTTTAATAAACTGTTATAGGCCGGAAGGAAGGCATCTGTTATGGTGGGATAAATTAGAGGATCATGCATGTATACGCGAATGATAGCTGGTGTTCATTCAGGACATTATGGTCAGTACACATAACAAAGTTGGTAGGTGAACAGGTCCACGGGAAAACATGGTTGACATTTAATAAACAAAGTCACTTCACAATAGTATCCATCAAACATCAAAAGTACATTGCAATGGATAAGCGTAGTAGATTATCTCTGGTCCGTCAATAAGGTTCAAACGTTAGGCATAATATGATAATAATACACTCCTCTCATCTCCACTCAATCCTGGCTGTTGTACTAAAGGTTCGGGCAATCCACGAAAACCAAAGTAATGCGACAGAAGAAATCAGGCCAAACAAAATATTAGTTGCCTCATTATCTCAAATTTACTTGTAGTAATTTATGGTATGAACTTCTAGATAAGTTTTATGAACCATCTTACACATAACGTGGCGGCCTCATAAAATCAATAATGCCACAATGGATATATTTATATCACTCTCCATTATCCCGGAGCTCGAAAAATTACATCTCTCTTGGACGCAAACACAAAGACGGAAGCCCAATTAATTTACACACTGAACCCCACGACATGTGACCGAAACGTCACTAGTTGACCGTCGCTCAACACGGGTGAACGCATCGCTCACCACGGGTGGACGCTTCGTGCAAACCGTAGTTTGTCTACAGGCGAACACAGTTCCTCACATAAAAATGGAAATGTGCTAGCGTGTAGTAACATGCCACACTATTTTATCTGCATCCCAAATCTATCCTTAACATATCACCCCCTTCGCGGTGTAAAAAACACAAATTTATTTGTTGTTTTTTTTTTCAATTCAAATATTTCCTATGCGGAAATCTCGGCCAAAATTGATCATATCACAAATATTGAGCCATATTGAAAATAATCTAGTCGCAGTCAGTCTGCATAATGTAACTTATTATCAAATATAATGCTAGACGAATTTGTCATCAGTCATAAACAGTCATATGTCGATAAGTAATAATAATAATAGCCCCCTTCAGTCATAACTGACTATGGGAATGCGCCCCTGAGGTGACAGCCCTCAGCTGCTTATTTTCCTGGTGCTCCTTTCGACGTTTTCTCCCCTCCTCTGCTTGTTAGTCCTCTCCAGGGCGCGAGCTTGGGCACAGTTATATGGAGATCAAGCTGTTGCCCATGCAGCATGTTCCCCCTCTCCACACGGCTGGTAGATCCAAAGGAACGGCAGTAGCCGATACAGTTTGGCACCAGCCACGTCGCAGGAGTTGCCAGAATAATGTCGAATTGACATTAGACTGCCTTAGGGACTCCGACTCCGGATTTATCCTCAGGGTTTACTCCCGAAGCCAATTCCATAAATGGATATTCCCGCAAGGCAGCGGTGGTTTGAATTCAGAGTTCCTTCTCTTAGATAAGCTACCAACCAAGGATCACGAGCCCTATCTGCCCGAAGCTTCTGGTTTTAAGGCGCCAGTCGCTCGCCTTTGCCCCTTCTCCCGTCAGTGAAAACAGTTCCGCCGGGCTCAAACTGAGCCACACGTGAAGGCCGGGAGCTGGATTTGGTTGTCAGAGGCTGTTTGAGGCGCGTGCCATTGAAGTATTTTATCTGCAGTGAGAGCTTACCCTCACTACAACTCCCGGCTGTAACAACCTTTGGAACAACCTTTGTCAATAAGTAACAAGTCATATACAGTCGATATTCCAATGATGTAACAAAAGAATACATAAATGTATGATCATGTGAGTTTACAATAAACATCTCAAAGAAATAGCATGAATATGTGAAAATGGTATGAGGTATATAAAATAAATAAAAACAAAAATCCAAATCAAAAATTCAAAAATGCATGAATAATAATTTTAAAAAATAATTTAGAAGGTTATATCTCCAAGTAACAATGCTGTCAAAAATCCTAAAATTAAGCTTAAACGCAATTCACACATGACAAATCAAATAAGATATGAAGCAATGCGATATGACATTAATGTAACTAAAGTACATGAATATCTCACAAAAAGAGAAAAAAAAAATACAAGAACGCAAGTATAAGCAATTAACCCAATTATTCCATTACTTAATTATTCTGCTCTAATTACCTTTTGTACGTTGTGGCAAGACAAGTAATGTCCAAAACAACCTTGGAATAATATAATCATACTCCTCACTATCCGTGTCAGGACTAGATTTCTAGCATTAATGTAGCAATCTTAATTAATGTGAACGTGCAATCCAGAAAAATAACATGATGTCGTAGTTGGAAATTGTTCATGTCTGCAAGTAGTATAATACTGTTCATTGTACCACTAGTTAAAGTGAATAATGATTATCTCAAAGTCATGTAAATCACAAATGTTAATATGAATGATTTGAACTTAGTGTTCGTGTATTCATCGTCCTTTGTCATAGTGACTAGTAGTGGATAAACACCATGGTTTCATACCTGTGTAATATAAAGTCAATTAACTAAATGAATATGAATTTTCAGGTTCGAGCTGTGGGCATCTCGATAAATTATCGACGACTATATTTGATGAATTTGGGATAGCTTGAATATCATATTTTCTCGGCATCAGTCAACGTTCTTGAGATATGGAAGGTTGGATGCACCGTCCTCTCAAATTCTTGCACCAGCGAAGCAACGAAACTCTGGAACAAGCATCTGTGCGGGGATAATAATTCAAATTTATAACTGGTTACCTCAAATAGGTGGTATAGAAAAAAAAAAGAAATTTGAATTTTGAATATAATTTACCGCGTCCTGGCACTCTGGTGTCCAATGCACGTGGTTCGGTAAGCCTTTTTTCTTTTCCAAGGCAGAGAGGTCAGCAGTGTCGAAAAACAAGTTGGGTATAAATCTACTGTATTACTGAATTAAATCAAGATGACCACGAACTTGCTTCTGAGTAGTAGGCATATACAATTTTAGAATTCTTGGAAACGTTCTGTGGCACGAATGAAATTTAAGACATAATCAACATAAGATATACGTAACATGACTTTGTATGATAGCTGATACAGGAGAAAGATGCACCCGAGAAACCACATTAAAAACTGCTTGGTGCAGAATCATTAACTAATTGCAGATCTAGGCAACGGTGTCGAAAATAGGCTCCGTTGTCGAAGTTAATAACTTGGCGAGCATCTTCATGTGAATAAAAATAAACAAGTGCTACTTTATCATTAGAGTTGGGGATAGAACAGAGACGCACATATCGGACGTCGGCAGTGTACTGAAAAAATTCAGCCAGTGCGCGCCATGTAGTGCTTGGTGGAAGATTTCGCACTAATATGGTGCGTGAGCGTATATTGATACCACCATATGTGGGAGTCAAACCCACTACATTCGCTTTATCAGCACGAAATCGTGCTCTGGGAGGGTATGCCGTCGCAGTGGAATGAGAGACATGGTGATTAATTTTTCGCCTGCGCGTCGTGACTGGCTTAAAAGGTGCATCATACTGCATGGGCTGAGTGTGATGTTTATTGGAAATCGGTCCCATCGGTTTGGAGCATGTCGTAGATGATTGCTCATAAGGTACTGCTAAACCTACTTTAACAGATGTAATGGGTCTTGCCGTGCATCAAAGAAGAGTTGGCTACACGAAGAGCGGCAGTTCAAACGTCCATAAACTGAGGATTCCTAGGCAGAAGAGAAAATCACAAGGCAAAGATAGCTGTTTACCGCTCCACCCATGTTCCAGCCTTGACCTATGAATGCCAGTCATGGGCAATGACTACAAACCACCAAAGCCAGCTCTAAACGTCAGAAATCCGGAATCTGAGGAAAGTGGTTGAAGTATCAAGAAGAGACATAGTCAGCAACCAGACGATACATCGTGACCTAAAATCCAACCCTTGCAGACTGTCGTAAGATAGGACTGAGATGTTTATGGTCCCGCCTGAGCAGAGGTGATAATGATACTATGTGAGAGTAAGGTGTAAGAAATAGTTTCTTTCACGAGGTGATAGTGTAAGAGAAAAGAACAGTCTCTGGATTGAGTAATTTCTCTAGTCCAGCCTATCTGTATGACTATATTTAAATCAGATGCCCTTTCTCTCCTTATACAAAATACAAGTTACACTGCACCCACATACACACAATTCTGTGACATAATACGCACGAACGTGAAAACAAACTATGGATAACATAACGGGTAGGGGATCGACCAACACGATAAGTTCAGTTTTATTAAGTTTATTTAACTTAAAGAAATCTCTTCACGACATCAAGCAATTTACATATCAATAAAAACAGCATGGTTTAAGACAAAAAAAAAAGAGAAATAAACCAATATTGCCCGTCCCTCTGATAGAGGAAAAATGTCCCCAACAGAAGTGTATAACCCCAAAAGGTTAAAGGTAAACAATACGGGTAGTGGAATAGTCACTAAAGGCAAAGAGCCAGTTCCTAGTTAAACTATCCCGTAAATAATAATGATGGAAAAAAAGAAGAGTAGTATACAGATGGCAACAGTGAAAATATGTTTCTCTAAATTTAGTTCATTCAATCATTCATACTGTGGCCACATTCGTATTCGCTTACCCAATAGTTTCTGCAGGTATTCCGTGGAAATAAACACTAACAAGTAATAAGACTATTCAGGGTCAGATTATTTTTGCCAAATTCAGCCCCAGACTAGCCGTGGTTGCTGACTGCAAATTTCACGGTAGTCGCTGAAGTTGGTGATTAAATTGTTCGTTTTTCTTGGATAAATACAGTATCAATGCCTTCCGTTGGTTGGCGTAAGATTCATACGTGGCGATCACCGTCTTAGGATGAATAAAACATATAGTTCCTGTGTTGTCTAGCCTCAGGTGGCTGAGACACTCTGTTACGTTTATGCAAATGTTACTTTACGAAAATATCTTGCCACAGCTGGCTGATGAGATCTATATAGGTAAAATCTGGTATAGTTCTGGTCCAGTTAACATTTACAATTATTGTTCTAGTTTGGTCTTTCTCATATAATGGAGAAAATGGACCGCACAGGTCATAGCATGAAGACTCAACAATATTATAAAGTTTCTGTAGCGCTTATAAAATTTATAAGCCCAGAGGACCATAGTTCATACGACCATAAGATAATAAGTTCACAAGACCATAATTTCATATGACCATAAGACCGCTAGTTCGCTGGGTTTTTGATCAGCCTAGATTTTAGGAAAGAAATATAAACATTTAACCATAATATCAATATTATATATAACACGTGTTAAAGTAAGACCTCTTTACCCACTCCGTTATTAATTAAATTATAATATAAACCACAATTGTCTAGCTTATCCTATCTCTTTTTTTACACGGGATATGAACACTAGTCATTTATAAAATTACACAAAAATGGATAGAAGTAAATATATATATTCCGTCAGTAGACAGTTGCCTAATGTATGTACTAGTCAATTGAAGCATCTGTTTCTGGGGAATAGCGAGTAATTAAATTTACTTTACGGCTGGAAAAATTAGCTATAAGTTATTCAATACGCTATTCAATTGACACAGAAAGTCCTAGTGAATTAAGATAGAAAAACTTTAACACATAAAATCACTTAAAGGCTAGTATATAAATTACCGCAAAACAGAAGAAACTGAAAATATCTCCACGAATATAAGAAGTTCACTATGTACGAAAACTCTCATAATATCGAGTTAGTTATTTTTAAAGAATTCTCTGAGCAACTGATAATTGATTTTAAAGGATGAGGGGGAGCCGCGCTAGCGTAGTGGTTAGAACACCGCTCTGGCGACCGGGTGATACAGGATCAAACCCGGGCGACGGCATTTGAGGATCTTTCGTCGACCGGGATTTGGACTGGATTGACTCGAGGCCTGACGAGGACATTTGAAGGAGTGTCGTCGACCAGGGACTGGCGGCTCCTGAGCCGACCCAGCTGCAATGGGTACCTCCGAAATCGGCGAGTATTTGCATGAATTGCGAGGGACACTTGTCTCTGTACAAGAAATAAAGGGATACTCACGTAAAAATCAATGTCAGGTTAGACATAAAATAATAACCTGAGATTTCGCCTCGAGTATTAGCGGGCGAACGCAAAAAAAAAAAAAAAAAAAAAAAAAAAAAAAAAAAAGGATGAGGTATATATATGAAATAGGTATAAATTCGCTAGCCAGTGCGAGATATCACGCCTTTTCCCCTGTTTTGGGAAAATCTGCGGTTCGATTTCTGAATAAAAGGTTTTTCTCTCACCTATGCCGACCGACAACCTCTGGCTTGTCTTTGATTATCTTCGCCTGCCGAATATCACCTACGTAAGTTAAGAAGGTACGTCTTAGACTTATCGCGCTTGATTCTTCAAAGAAACTGTTGACGCCTGGCCTCTGCCCGTGTTTTTCCCTGATCAAAGAACGATTACGCCGTGCTGCGCACTTCGCTGTGCTCCACCCTGCTTAATTGCCAGACGGCTCGCGTGTTAATTGCGATAGTGAATCGGGCGTTAATGTAGCAAAAAAATGTAACCCTAGATGGGGGAGGGGCAAAAGTGGACGGTCACTGCTGCACTATTTCCATATGTGACACAGACCCAAGTGTAAAAGTCCTAATTACGATGATTTGGTCATGTCTGCAGAATGGGAGACGATCGGCTACAACGACAAATACAGAACACTAAGAATCAGCGATCCAGACCTCCAGAACGACCCAGAGTTCGCTGGGAGGACAACATTAGACAATCTCTGAAGACCAAGCAATAGATTTGAACCAGGCCAGGAGGAAGGCAGCCGGTAGGATAGTGTGGCGCTCTCTCTGGCAAATCTCTACACCCCAGGGTGTTAGAGGAACGACTAAGTAAGTAAGTATTGATGTCCACTTCGTTCACAGCTGCAATCTTGTATTTTTATGTCCTGGATATTAGAAACATTTGACTTGTTCTGCTGTCTTCCCATTTTTTCCTGTTTAATGTCTGTTTCTCGTATGTTTTGCTAATTATTATATATTTTTCTTTTTTGTTCGTTTGTAATACCCATTTCAAATACACGGCTACGTTATTCTATGCTGCAATAGTTCTTGAGTTCTTGATCGTTTTTCGGCTATCAACACCTATAAGGTAAAACCGTAAAGGTAGTCCCAAAGCCAATACTGTCGTTGGGGAGTCAAGTGTTTCCAACAAGGTTATGTATACATTGTTACTGTTAGGTCGACTGGATATACATGTAGAACAAAACACGTAAATGTCGAATTTAATTTTTGCTTTGTTTTGACTATCAGGTTTTGCCTCGTCAGACCTGCAAGCTGTTTACGACAATCAACACTTTTGAAGATTACAAAGGAGGTAAAACTAGTCTGGACAATAGCAACAGAGGAGGCTTTTTGTTTAAGCTGTTTCTGTACACACCAGTAAGTTCCTGTCTAGAACTTTTTGTTTAAGCTGTTTCTGAACACACCAGTAAGTTCCTGTCTATAACTTTTTGTTTAAGCTGCTTCTGTACACACCAGTAAGTTCATGTCTAGAACTTTTTGTTTAAGCGGTTTCTGTACACACCAGTAAGTTCCTGTCTAGAACTTTTTGTTTAAGCTGTTTCTGTACACACCAGTAAGTTCTTGTATAGAACTTTTTATTTAAACTGTTTCTCTACACACCAGTAAGTTCCTGTCTAGAACTATTTGATTAAGCTGTTTCTGTACACACCAGTAAGTTCCTGTCTATAACTTTTTGTTTAAACTGTTTCTGTACACACTAGTAAGTTCATGTCTAGAACTTTTTGTTTAAGCTGTTTCTGTACACGCCAGTAAGTTCCTGTCTAGAACTTTTTGTTTAAGCTGTTTCTGTACACATCAGTAAGTTCCTGTCTAGAACTTTTTGTTTAAGCTTTTTCTGTACACACCAGTAAGTTCCTGTCTAGAACATTTTGTTTAAGCTGTTTCTGTACACAACAGTAAGTTCCTGTCTAGAACTTTTTGTTTAAGCGGTTTCTGTACACACCAGTAAGTTCCTGTCTATAACTTTTTGTTTAAGCTGTTTCTGTACACACCAGTAAGTTCCTGTCTATAACTTTTTGTTTAAGCTGTTTCTGTACACACCAGTAAGTTCCTGTCTAGAACTTTCTTATGCATTAGTGTGACGACACGAAATTTGTCAATTTATGTTTTTTTCTGTTTCAGTTTTTATTCCCTACTACCATAATTCTTACATTCGTCCATTTTTCAGTTTCTTTCTGCACACACTTCCTCGTGGCTAATTTAGCCACCGATCCCCTATTTCTGAGCGAGATTTATATCCCCACCCCTTTCTTTATTTTCTAGTCTTCAACGGTAAGCAAAATTGTTCAATCACTAAATAGGCAAGTTGCTACAAACCTGGAAGACCTATCGTGGAGGAGATTTGAATTTAATTTCTTTCAAAAACTCTCCTTGCTGATTAAGGCAAACTATGTCTCGAGATTCTACATCTCCTCATGCTAATACCGTCCGTTTGACTGACTGTCTCTGTTTTAAACATCTGCCAACTGATTTAGTTTTATGCTTAATAAAGCATTCAAAGCGGCCAATTATAGCGATCTGGCCGCGGATCTGAGACACGATGGATTCAGTGCAAGGGTCATGGCGGTTGAAGTGGGCGCAAGAGGGCTTGTGGCTGCATCAGTGTATGATTTATTGAAACTGTTGGGGCTGAAGGGACAGTCTAGAACAAGGGCACTGAAGAGGCTTAGTGAAACTGCCGAAAAGGCATCAGGCTGGCTGTGGAACAACCGCAATGGACGATGGACATCGTAACAATAAACGCTGCGGTACAGAAAACACCAAAATTTTTCTAAATCCAAAACGCTGAGTTTTGTTTGGTGTACGAGTGAAAGAGATGCGACTCTGGGGCAACAGGCGATGTATACTATAGGGAGAGTGTCAGGTAAATTTCAGTGGCTTGCGGCGCTGTCTCAGTGTGTGTCCTTAGTTGTGAAGGGCGACGGAACGAACGGAATAATTTGTCTTCTTTGTTACTTTCACAATTGCCTCCGCGGCTGGCGTTGTGGATTTAAAAGTTGCTACCATAAGTGAAATGGGTTCATTTTCGATACAAGACAACAGGAAGCTGAGACGCTTGGGAGTCATGACCCAAGTGGGCCCGCCCCCCTTAGAGTGTAAAGGAGTAATCGGGCCGAAACACTTGTCGGATGGGGGAACTTCTTCTGATGATCAGATTGCTTCCTGTTGTATCGCTCTGTAAAGAGTTTCCTATTATCTTCTCAGTCCAGAGGGACGAGAACCACCGGAAGTCGGGGGAAAAAGGCGCAAAATTAGGTAGTCAGAAACTAGCCTTCGTCCAGGAAGGACGCATATTTCCCTTTTGCCAGCAAGATTGCTGGGTGGTTTAGATTATGGACTATTAACTGGGTGCTTGCCATATTTCGGTCCTGGTGGATATTTACGTTGTAATTCTAGAGCAGTGAAGGGTCTAGGTTGTAATTTCTACAGGCCGTAGTTTAATAAGATGTCAATGATGTGAGTGTGTCATTGTCACAGTTTTGCCGCTCAGGTGAGCGAAAATCATTGCAGTGTTCTTGTTGTAAGTCGCACCTTCGTGTATGATGCTGATAGATTAAACTGCTTAGGCAAGTTTACAGTGGTTTTTATCATTATTGTATGTGATGCGTTGATTGGCCGTGTGAGGCCTTATTGGGTGTGCAAATAATTAAAGGGAAGTACCTGTTGAAGGTGTTATTTCTTATGTCAGCCATTGTTGTGTGGTTGTACCCTTGGAAGGACGAGCCTTTATTTGTTATTATAAATCCACACTGCAGTGGTGTAACCAGTGGAGTGTTCTCCGCGATAAGTTGTTCCTGACAATTAGTATTTGTCCATTTTATTTTCTCTTTTGTATTGTTTATAGATAACTATTGTCCTTTACACTTGGTTTTAATTTGTATTAGTATTTGTTCTTTTTGAGTTGTTGTTTTTTTTTTAACCTAGTTGTCTTTCCTTGTCCTATGAGTAGTTTTTTTTTATTTTTTATTAATGATTTGTTAGTTCTTGTTGCTTAATTTCTATTTGGTTTAATGTCTTTTCTGAAGTACTAACCTTATACGTTTTCCTTTGTTTTATGTATATATGACCAACACCTACTTTCAGACAAAACCCTAGCATAAGGTGTCATGGAGACACCCACGATCCAAGCACTGGCACCAACTTGACCTGATTCTCGTCAGAAGGCCACTCCTCAGGTCTGTGCTCTCCACGCGCTCGTACCATAGTGCAGACTGTGACACAGATCACTCCTTGGTTTGCTGCAAAATCAGAGCACAACCAAGAAAACTCTATCGTGTCAGACATGAAGGGAAACCACGCATTGATACCAGCAAGATGTCAGACCCTTTCATGATCGCTCAATTCACTGCGACCTTCAAGAAAGTGCTCAGTAGCCCTCAGCATGGTGATACTATTACAGAGAACTGGGAGCATCTACGGAACACCTTTCAAAGTACTGCACTTGCCACCTTTGGTAAGAAAACAGCAAAGTCAAATGACTGGTTTGACGCTTCATCAGATGTGATGGCACCTGTTATTGAAGCTAAGCGCAGTGCTATGAATGAATACAAACGTTCACCGAGTGCCAGAACCCTACAGATCCTGAGGGCTACGAGAAGCAAAGTTCAACAAACTGCTCGACGCTGTGCAAATGACTATTGGCTCCAGCTCAGTGAGAGCATCCAGATCGCAGCGCAAACAGGCAACATTAGACAAATGTATGACGGTATAAAGAAAGCACTTGGCCCCCATAAAAGTAAGACAGCACCGCTAAAAACCATCAGCGGAGAGAAGCTAACCGATAAGGGTAAGCAGATGGAGAGGTGGGTCGAGCACTACTCTGAGCTTTACGCTAGAGACAATACCGTTACGCCTGCAGCCCTTGATGCTGTCAATAGTCTGCCAACTATGGAGGAGCTGGATGCCGAACCAACATTGGAGGAACTCAGTAAGGCCATTGATAGCTTGGCCTCTGGCAAAGCACCAGGCAGTGATGGGATTCCTCCTGATTTAATCAAATGCTGTAAGAGCACGCTATTACATCCCCTGCATAGGATGCTGTGCCAGTGCTGGGAAGAGACAACTATTCCTCAAGACATGCGAGATGCCAAGATTGTAACACTGTATAAAAATAAAGGAGACAAAAGTGATTGCAATAACTACAGAGGCATCTCTCTTCTTAGTATTGTTGGTAAGGTTTTTGCCAAAGTCATCTTAATGCGACTACACAAGTTAGCTGAGCGCATATATCCAGAGGCACAGTGTGGATTCCGAGCTGGCAGATCAACAACAGACATGATCTTCTCTCTCCGCCAGCTTCAGGAAAAATCAAGAGAGCAGAAAAGACCATTATATATCGCCTTTATAGACCTCACAAAAGCATTCGACCTGGTTAGTAGGGATGGACTCTTTAAAATCCTCCTGAAAATAGGCTGCCCTTCTAAAATGCTGGAAATGATAAAGTCATTCCATGACGACATGAAGGGAACAGTCCAATATGCTGGAAGCACGTCACAGCCCTTTGATATACGAAGTGGCGTTAAACAAGGCTGTGTTCTGGCTCCGACCCTCTTCGGAATCTTCTTTGCCTTACTCTTGAAACATGCATTCAGAGATGCAACTGAAGGAATATGCCTTCACACTAGGTCAGATGGCCGTCTGTTTAATCTTTCAAGGCTGAAGGCAAAAACAAAAATCAGAAGGGTCACTATAAGAGACTTGTTGTTCGCTGATGATGCTGCAGTCGTCACTCAAAGCCAACAGGAGCTTCAGAGCTTGATGAATCGCTTCACTAAAGCATGCAAGGACTTTGGCCTGACAATAAGTCTAAAGAAAACGAATGTGCTGAGTCAGGATGTGGGTGCTGCACCAGTTATCACTATCGATAACTATGAATTGGCAGTGGTGCACCACTTCACATACCTAGGGTCTACCATCAATGACAAACTCTCACTGGATACAGAAATCGACAGCCGCATTGGCAAAGCTGCAGCTACCTTTGCCCGCCTCACATCGCGTGTTTGGGGAAACTCTAAACTCACAATGAAGACCAAAGCTGCGGTATATAATGCCTGCGTCACCAGCACACTCCTATATGCAGCAGCGGCCATGTTCGCCGCATGGAAGATGGTCACATCCCAAAAGATATCTTCTACGGACAATTAGCAGATGGCAAGAGAACAGTTGGGCGACCACAGCTGAGGTTCAAAGATGTGTGCAAGAGAGATATGAGGGCACTGGACATGGATCCAGCAACATGGGAGGATGAAGCTGCCGATCGCACTAAGTGGCGATGCTATTTACGGCACCACCTCGGATTGGGCGAAGAGAGGCTCACACAAGAAGCAGAGGTGAGGAGAAAACGTCGAAAGGAGCACCAGGAAAATAAGCAGCTGAGGGTTGCCACCTCAGGGGCGCATTCCCATAGTCAGTTATGACTGAAGGGGCTATTATTATTATTATTATGTATATATCTTTTAAGTATTGCTGGGGCATCTATACTTAAAACCTTATCACCTGTCATGTCTATATTGTGATTTCTATAGTAAGTTTTTAATTCAAGCCTTTGTTGTTCGTACTTTTTACAGTGGATCAGGTAGTGGTCTATGTCATTCTCTTCCTGACATTCTTGGCAGTATGGTTCCTCTATCATAAAGTATGCTGCACCAAGACGGAGACGCCACCGTTTTTTGTTTGATGGTATCTTTAATTCTTCTCTGACCTGGCACGTCCTTGTTGGTTCTTTCAGCAGTGTGAACGCGTGTCTGCCTTTTCTACTATTCTTTCATGTTGTCTTCCATTCCTCGTTTATAGTTAGCTTCACTTGGCTCTTGATCTCCGACCTTCCCAGTCCTGCTCCTATATTGTTTTTACTTATTCTTCAATTCTTGGCGTTCTGGTCTGCCAACTCGTTACCAGCTATACCTATGTGTGCTGGAACCCACACTAGTCTCACACTACATGCTCTGTTCCCTAGTGATGTATTAATTGCTAGAATTTCTTCCTTTATGTCTGGCCGGCTACATTTACCTGGGTGTTCTAGTGTTTGTAGTGATGATAGTGCGTCTGTAAATATCGTAACAACTTCTGGTGGGTTATCTCCGATTATTTCTAAACTTTTTAGAAATTGTCACGTGGGTCTTTATATCATTAAATTACCTACATCTTCTTCCTATTCTTTCACCAAATTCTTTTCGCATCATTCGTTGCGAAAAATATTTTCTTCCATATTCTTAAACTTTACCTTGTGTTTTTCTCATACTGGGATACGTAATTCTATTTACGTAGATGTCAGTGAACGAAGCTGTGATTTTCGCTTATATCAGACCCGAAATGGCAGACAGTCGTCTGAATTTTCCAGCGAACACGCGCGGTTGCTTCGGGCTGATCGCTCAGGTAGGCGTTAAAACTATCACCTACACGGCGTAGAGCAGACATATAGTCTGGGAAAACGTAGCTCTAGGAAAAATTTCCTAGCGTGAAGTGTGATCTGTCACCGCCTCCCCCGCTCAGAAATGGAAATCGGGAGAGGAAGGTGCCAAGGCCACTCATGGCAGTTACGACATAAGGGAAGCTGACACATGGTGTTAGAGAAGGGGAGATAATTTCGCTTGGCGAAATAGTTGGGGCCCTTTGTCTGATTTTAAGATATTGGCCCGAGTTTGAAACTTTAATTTCATTCTCTCTCTAAATAAATCGCAGTAGACAGGTGGTTCGCGAAGAGTAGAGCTGTATAAGCGAAGTTCTTAGTTTGTTGCGACAATTTGTCGAACTTCTAGACTTCCATAAATATAAGCGTATAATTCTTAATGTGCGATATCCTGTAGTGCTGTGTTTTAGGTAAATATATTATTATCTAGTATTTTGTGAAGTGTTTAAAGCGTTAAATCGCCCATTTCATTTTAACTAGTTTCTTTTGAACATAGTGCTTAATTTATGGTTTGTATTATTTTTCTAGTGACGCATACAGTGGAAAGCAGAATAAATTATATTTCTAGCGTAACAAACATGTAACTATAATGAATTTAATTTAACGGCTAACACTCAGACGAAACTGGTTTAATAACAAACTTATAAACGCTAGATGCGACATCAGTGAATAGTGACGGAATACGCACCATATTCCTAAATTCCTGATGATCGATTTTATATAACTTATTTCACCGGTAGTTTAAATAATAAGTCAAGCTGTAGGCTTGCCGTTTTAAATGTAAGTTATATCCTTATACATAGTATGTATAATTATTTCATATGTGCTTTTTTCCATTTTATGTAGTGAAATACTGGGGTGACCCGAACTTTACCAGCATTTAATAAGAGTTAATACTTGTGAAGAAATAGACAGTCCTTATTTTGAACCACGTGGGGTTCTCAAGTAACCCTGATCTGACAGTGCCTAGGCCAACAGAGTTAGACAGAAATACTAAATATCCCACTAACGGGGTCTCAAAGACTGTAATGATAAATACTGGGCCAGTGAACCAGATCTTAATTTCTTCCATAAACTCTACGTAGATTTTCTGCCGGGCGGCGTGAAGATTACAAGAAGATCAGAAACATTCCGACAGAGAGTTTGACTAGTACTGTGGCGACCAAAGATAGTAACTTCCTGAAAGTAGACACCGATCCGACATTCCTTAAATTCTAGAAACCAAAGCTAATGACATTGTGCTCTGCTAACTTTCGTGCCTGGACAATATTTTATGTGACTTAATCAGACATTCGAAAAATTAGAACACCCAAGGAATCGTTCCCTGAGAGTTTAGTACGTCTTTTGGAACTGGGGACTTCTTGGGCAAGGACTGCATTTTCGGGTCTGTGTGAAGGTCCTAGAATTGAGTATGTTCCCAGAGGCTGCGAGCAAAGTTGTGAGTATAACTGCATGGCCATGGCTGAATGAATGAGTGTACGCAGATCAGAGTGTTATTTTACAGTTATAGATTGTCGCCCATGTACTGTCTTAATTCTTTTGTTTAACCTGCAGAATTTGTTACTATTTGCTAGAGTTTCTTTACTTCTTAGGTTAAATCAGATTATTCAAATCTGTGCATACATTTACGAGAAAAGAAGAAAAACTCTTAGCCTAAACCCTACGTATCTATAACTCTTTGGGCCATCATCTGTTCTCTTAACGGGGCTGTGGGCTAAATCTAGAGCTAAGATCATAACGGAGATATCATCCTTGTAGCATTTTTTCATAAATTTTATGACTATTTGTATATGTTTTTCCTTGATGTAATTTTGGTGTTGTGAGAAGATTTTTGTTGATGATAATAATAAAAATCTCTCTTGAACTAAAGCAGTGCGTGGTCAGCTCGTTCTATATACTCATATTCATTGTTATAGATTTCCCACGTCTGTGTGTTTAACCGTCGTCACGTGCATGTGCGTGCCCGTGAGTAGATAGAGATTTATGTAATATATATCTGTGGTTTAGACTGTCGGACTCTGTAAAAACGGTCGTAGATGAAAGGTGAGAGAGAGAAGATTATCTCGATTCTCAAAGACAGCCTCTATATCACATTCTATCATCTCACGTGTGGAAATTCTATTGGTTTTTTTCTCCAGCTCTCACGGTATCTATCACTCATTCTAAGCTATTCAGAAGGGACCAACCCTAGTCTTAATACTCCTATCGAAAATCTACGACAAATGGGGTCTCGCCCGACGGATTTTTGAACTTAGAATAGGAAGACGAGTACGACAAATGTGAACTCGTTTCCGGTTTTTGAACTTAGAATAGGAAGACGAGACGACAAATATCAGCTCGTCTGCAAGATTTTATTCTGATATAGAGTAAGAGTGTGATGTCTTGTGAGTTTTGTATCTTTTAAAAATAATTTATCCCCTAGACTAACGATCTGTTTACGGGCGTGCTGACCACACAAACTGATAGTTTTTTTTTTCCACAGCATTTGGAATAATATACATTTCAGTTACAGGTTGATTGTCGGAATATATGTTAATTACTGATTTTGTAATATTAAACGCTGGTAAAGTTTTGTGAGTGTATAACATTCACAAGGGTTCTGAAGCAGGAAGGTGTTTGAACTAAGTTAAGGAGTGCGTTTCGGACTATTTGTCCAGATTAATTCCCTCCCTTACCCGATCTGACTTCAGAGGCGAACTTTTAGTGGATTTAAAAAAATTAAGGGATTTTTCTCTGTAATTTAGCAATAATTTTTTTTTGCTTTTCCACTGTAGCAACTTATTTTTCAGAGGTAATCTTAACTACCATTCAGTTGGCGTAGTCGTGTTTTGCATTAGGTGCTTTATTGCCGATTAATAGCAGCGATAGTTAGATTTTTATTTTTGGAGGAGGTATCCCAGGGTGAAGTATATCATCTTTTGAATTTGATATTTTTTTTTCTCGTAAGTGGTAGGAACCAGTGTATCCTTTTTCCTATTTTCTTTCTCCACTAGTCTCAGTCACTGACATAATATGGCCGAGAGGGCAAAGCTTAGACAACTTCTCAGGGACGAAGCGAGAGAGGAGGGACTGGAAGGAGAAGAAGCGAAAGCTTTTGTCAGGGACGAACTTGAGAGATATGATGCGGAGAGGAAAGAAGAAGAACTAAGGAGGAAAGAAGAAGCAGCGGAGAGGAAGGAAGCGGAAGACCGGCTATTACAGCAGAAGAAGATGGACGAGGAAATGGAAATCCGCAGGATGCAGCATGAGGAAAGAGAGAAGGAGAGACAGCATGAGGAAAGAGAGAAGGAGAGACAGCTTGAGGAAAAAGAAAAACAGAGACAGCATGAGTTGGCTCTTAAAACTCTAGAGTTCCAAAGTCGTGGCGCTGCCTCTACCTCCAGCAATGGAGAGTCTTCTCCTCATTCTTCCTTAACTGATCCTTCTAACACTCAATCTACTCATCTCACTGCTATGTCTTTTCCGCTAGAGTCTTTCCCGTGTCCTAATGAGAAGATTGACACATGGTTAGAAAAATTTGAGAAAATTGCAACTCTGTACGGTTTGGAGAGGTCGCGTTGGAATGTGAAGCTTTCTCAGGCTTTGAAAAGTAGTGCGTATGATGTTTACGCCAAACTGGAAAGCAGCCAACAAGACAACTATGATCTGTTGAAGAAAGCGTTACTGAAGCGCTTTGAAACGAACGCTCGCAAATTTTTGCAACTGTTTCGCAACAGCAGAAAGGAGAATTCTGAAACTTTTCAGCAGTTCTCATCTCGGTTGAAGGGATACCTAACAAAGTGCCTTGAGCTTTCACAGCTCCCCTCTACCTATGAAGGTCTTGAGGAATTTGTTCTAACAGAACAAATAAAGAACACTTTGTCTGCGGACACCCGGAGATTTCTCGCTGAGCAGGGAGCAGAAAAACTTGAAGACATCTTAGAGAAGTCTGAGCGTTACCATAATGCGCTGGCTGAACTACCGGCCACAAAGCGGAAACCGACAGAGGAGCAGTTTCGAAAACATAACCTAGAGCAACCTTCTCAGGCTTCTAACCAAAATAACCACAGAGAAACTGGACCTCAAAACCCCCCTCCTGAAAAATCCAAGTTCTACAAGAACAAGTACCCCAACCACCCCAAACAGTCTGATCAACCCGACCGCCCTACATGGCAGCGCAGCCAGAAAGGACAAGGTGGCAAAGGGAGAACCCCTGAGCACGGGACATATGATCAGACCGAGCATACCGAGCCGAAACGCATAGGATGCTTATTGACAGTCTCGCAAGGCGGAATTATTGACAGTGATTCCCAACCTGTTGGGGATAGACCCTCAACGCGAGGTACTGTTATTTTGAACGGTTCTCAAACTTCTTGCTTATTTGACACGGGGCTTTCTTACGATTGCATTGTTGCCAGAAACCTGGTCAAACCCGGTCAAGAGACAGCAGAGACCGTACAACTTTGTGGAGTTCGTAAGAGTGATGCACCTACAGCGCTTCCCATCGCATTGGTGGAGATCCACTCTGATTTCGTCAGAGGCGTGATCAAAGCGGCTGTTATGGATGATCCCATCTACCCAGTCATACTTGGCGGTAGATACGTGTGTATTGGGAAACCGGAAGAGCCGATTGTGGCAGCAGTAACTACAAGAGGGCAAACCAAGAAGGAACGGGAGCCTGCGCCTAATTTGTTACCTATGGAACTTAAAGAAGCGCAATACAAGGACCCTACTTTGGCACCTTGCTTTAGGAAACTGCCCATGGCTAAGGAACCCACACAGCACGGGGACATTTTTTCTAAGGATGGCGTACTTTATCGGAGAACGGGCAAGCCTGACCAAGGTTACAACCAGCTCCTAGTACCGAAACAGTACAGAAGCCAAATCCTAGAAATGGGGCACTCTCTTCCCTTCAGCGGACATATGGGACAGAACGCCACAAACCAACGTATAACCACTCATTATTGGTGGCCAGGAGTAAACACTGATATTATCAGGTACGTCAAATCCTGTGCCCAGTGCCAACGTGTGCCACCCAAGCAACGGGCACCCCCAGTCTCTTTGGGGGAAATGCCAATAGTGGGAACACCATTCGAACGGGTTGTGATCGACATTTTAGGGCCTTTCGAAAGGACTAAAAGAAGGAACAGGTTCATCCTGACCTTAGTCGATACATGCACTTTATGGGCAGAAGCTATCCCGCTAACATGTGCAGATGCCAAGCATGTCGCAGAAGCCCTCGTGCAGATTTTCACTCGGTTGGGATTCCCTCAGCAAGTGTTGACGGATAATGGATCTCCATACCGAAACCTGTTGATGGATGAGATCGTTAAGATCTTGAGGACCCAGCACATCCACACTAAGCCATATACTCCGGCCGGAAATGGGCTCGTGGAACGTGCTAATGGAAACCTCACCATGATGCTAAGTAAGCTGGCACAAGTGAAACCTGAAGATTGGGATCTCTGTATTCCTGCAGCATTATTTGGCTACAGAGAATCTCCTCATACTTCCACAGGATTTCCGCCAGCTACACTCTTATTCGGCAGACCCATTAAGGGCCCGCTTGAAGCCTTACTTCAGTCTCTGACAGACGAGAAGGCTGATGAGACAGTTGTCTCAGCCAGTAAATATGTGTCGGTTTTAAAGGAACGGTTGAAACTAGGGTGGGACCTAGCAACGACTAACTTTAAGCGAGCACGCACCAAGCACGCTAACCGATACAGGAAAGTCGCGGAAGAGAGAGAACTGGAAGCAGGAGAGAAAGTTTTGGTGTTACTCCCTACCGAGAACAACCAACTGAAGATCGGATGGCAAGGGCCGTTTACCGTCCTGAAAAAGATTTCTAAGGCTAACTACCAGATCTCTATTCAAGGAAAGGAGAAGGTTTTCCATTTAAATCTCTTAAAGAGATACTTGGAAAGACCAGTGCCAACCTCCGACCATCTCCTGACGATCGCCAGAGCTGACGAAGATGATGATAGTGGCAGGGATATTCCACCGCTATCACAAGAAATCTTTCAAAAATGTCAGAAGCGGCGACGCTCTTTCAAGCGCGCATGGGAGACATTCCAGAGGAAGGAAACTTTGGGGAGTAGACTCGAGTAGGAATTGGAGAGAGATGGAGGGGGGGAAGATGAGAGGGAAGAAGACAGACACCCCGAAGCTACGGTTATAGGAAATTTAATTCCATAACGTAGACATGGAGTGCTTCCATATCTTAAGGGGGGACGTCCTGTCACGTGGGTCTTTATATCATTAAATTACCTACATCTTCTTCCTATTCTTTCACCAAATTCTTTTCGCATCATTCGTTGCGAAAAATATTTTCTTCCATATTCTTAAACTTTACCTTGTGTTTTTCTCATACTGGGATACGTAATTCTATTTACGTAGATGTCAGTGAACGAAGCTGTGATTTTCGCTTCTATCAGACCCGAAATGGCAGACAGTCGTCTGAATTTTCCAGCGAACACGCGCGGTTGCTTCGGGCTGATCGCTCAGGTAGGCGTTAAAACTATCACCTACACGGCGTAGAGCAGACATATAGTCTGGGAAAACGTAGCTCTAGGAAAAATTTCCTAGCGTGAAGTGTGATCTGTCACCGCCTCCCCCGCTCAGAAATGGAAATCGGGAGAGGAAGGTGCCAAGGCCACTCATGGCAGTTACGACATGAGGGAAGCTGACACATGGTGTTAGAGAAGGGGAGATAATTTCGCTTGGCGAAATAGTTGGGGCCCTTTGTCTGATTTTAAGATATTGGCCCGAGTTTGAAACTTTAATTTCATTCTCTCTCTAAATAAATCGCAGTAGACAGGTGGTTCGCGAAGAGTAGAGCTGTATAAGCGAAGTTCTTAGTTTGTTGCGACAATTTGTCGAACTTCTAGACTTCCATAAATATAAGCGTATAATTCTTAATGTGCGATATCCTGTAGTGCTGTGTTTTAGGTAATATATTATTATCTAGTATTTTGTGAAGTGTTTAAAGCGTTAAATCGCCCATTTCATTTTAACTAGTTTCTTTTGAACATAGTGCTTAATTTATGGTTTGTATTATTTTTCTAGTGACGCATACAGTGGAAAGCAGAATAAATTATATTTCTAGCGTAACAAACATGTAACTATAATGAATTTAATTTAACGGCTAACACTCAGACGAAACTGGTTTAATAACAAACTTATAAACGCTAGATGCGACATCAGTGAATAGTGACGGAATACGCACCATATTCCTAAATTCCTGATGATCGATTTTATATAACTTATTTCACCGGTAGTTTAAATAATAAGTCAAGCTGTAGGCTTGCCGTTTTAAATGTAAGTTATATCCTTATACATAGTATGTATAATTATTTCATATGTGCTTTTTCCATTTTATGTAGTGAAATACTGGGGTGACCCGAACTTTACCAGCATTTAATAAGAGTTAATACTTGTGAAGAAATAGACAGTCCTTATTTTGAACCACGTGGGGTTCTCAAGTAACCCTGATCTGACAGTGCCTAGGCCAACAGAGTTAGACAGAAATACTAAATATCCCACTAACGGGGTCTCAAAGACTGTAATGATAAATACTGGGCCAGTGAACCAGATCTTAATTTCTTCCATAAACTCTACGTAGATTTTCTGCCGGGCGGCGTGAAGATTACAAGAAGATCAGAAACATTCCGACAGAGAGTTTGACTAGTACTGTGGCGACCAAAGATAGTAACTTCCTGAAAGTAGACACCGATCCGACATTCCTTAAATTCTAGAAACCAAAGCTAATGACATTGTGCTCTGCTAACTTTCGTGCCTGGACAATATTTTATGTGACTTAATCAGACATTCGAAAAATTAGAACACCCAAGGAATCGTTCCCTGAGAGTTTAGTACGTCTTTTGGAACTGGGGACTTCTTGGGCAAGGACTGCATTTTCGGGTCTGTGTGAAGGTCCTAGAATTGAGTATGTTCCCAGAGGCTGCGAGCAAAGTTGTGAGTATAACTGCATGGCCATGGCTGAATGAATGAGTGTACGCAGATCAGAGTGTTATTTTACAGTTATAGATTGTCGCCCATGTACTGTCTTAATTCTTTTGTTTAACCTGCAGAATTTGTTACTATTTGCTAGAGTTTCTTTACTTCTTAGGTTAAATCAGATTATTCAAATCTGTGCATACATTTACGAGAAAAGAAGAAAAACTCTTAGCCTAAACCCTACGTATCTATAACTCTTTGGGCCATCATCTGTTCTCTTAACGGGGCTGTGGGCTAAATCTAGAGCTAAGATCATAACGGAGATATCATCCTTGTAGCATTTTTCATAAATTTTATGACTATTTGTATATGTTTTTTCCTTGATGTAATTTTGGTGTTGTGAGAAGATTTTTTGTTGATGATAATAATAAAAATCTCTCTTGAACTAAAGCAGTGCGTGGTCAGCTCGTTCTATATACTCATATTCATTGTTATAGATTTCCCACGTCTGTGTGTTTAACCGTCGTCACGTGCATGTGCGTGCCCGTGAGTAGATAGAGATTTATGTAATATATATCTGTGGTTTAGACTGTCGGACTCTGTAAAAACGGTCGTAGATGAAAGGTGAGAGAGAGAAGATTATCTCGATTCTCAAAGACAGCCTCTATATCACATTCTATCATCTCACGTGTGGAAATTCTATTGGTTTTTTTCTCCAGCTCTCACGGTATCTATCACTCATTCTAAGCTATTCAGAAGGGACCAACCCTAGTCTTAATACTCCTATCGAAAATCTACGACAGAAATGCTACCATCTCTGCGGTAAAAATCGAAGCCCCTTCAGTTACACTGTAGCTCTTTTTATCTCCCCACTGTGGTATTACAACTCCTGCACCTAGTTGCCCACTATCACCCTTGGATTCATCAGTGTAGACAGCCGGACATTGTTTTGTTAGTTGATCTATGAACTTTCTACTTATCATTTTGGCTTCCTTATCTTCTATGTTTTGTTTAATCTTTTCAGTAAGTGAGTAGTCTATGGTTGGTGTTTTTAGTTCCCAGGGTGGTATTTTGCTTCTATATTTATTACTATTTTTAATTGTGTGACAGTTCTTTGAACTGCGTTAGATCTTCTATAGTTCTCAACCCTGTTGGATATCTATCTTTATTTAAGGGGACGTCGCATACGCTTGGTTGGTTTTTGACAAATGCTTTATGTGCTGGGTGGGTCACTTCTTGTGCTATTTCACTTCAATAATTTAATCTTAGTTCTTTCCGTCTTAGACCAAGGGGCGGTATGACAAGAGCTATTTCCAGTGCTTCTACTGGTGTCGATTTAAATGCACCTGTAATGGTTCTCATGGCTGCATTTTGAATTTTGTCTAGTTTTGCTTTGTTAGAAGCTGCAGCTGAGTCATAGACTATACTGGCATAATCCAGTTTCCCCCTGATGAAAGACTTGTAGAACATAAGCATTATTTTATTGCTGCGCCCCCCCCCCCCCCCATCCATTACCTTTTACTATCCTTAGTATATTTAGGGGTCCCCTACAGCTTTCTACTAAATTGTTTATATGTTTATTCCAATTTAGTTGTTTATCTAAAGTTATGCCCAGAAATCCTGTTGTTGAGGGGGTACATATTTTCTGTCCTTTAATGGTTATATTGATTTTGTTATTTATTTTTAAATTTCCTTTGCTGAATATCATACCTACTGTTTGGTTTAGATTTATTTGGAAGCCCCAACTTTTCATCCACTCTGAAACTTTGTATGTTTGTTTTTGAAGTTTTTGGTAAACATGGTCCAATGTTTGTTCCAGATCGCCAAATGGCACAGTCATCTGCAAATTGTGATACTGCATTCTTAATGTTGTTAAATTCATCTGCTAAATCATTTACAGCTATAGTGAAAATTGAAGGTGAAATCACTGTTCCCTGAGGAATCCCATTCTGTTGTGCATATATTTCTGACTTATCAATGTTCACCTGTACAGCAAAATACCTGTCCTGTAAAAAGTTTTCTAGGTACCTATAGGTTTTACCAGTAATGCCAATCTTTTTCATTTTGTAAAGAGCTCCATCTCTCCAGCATTCATCATATGCTCTAGCGACATCCAAAAAGACCGCCACTGTTTTCTCTTTCCCTTTGAACCCTAGCTTTACATCGTGTTCTAATCTTACAAGCTGGTCTACTGTACTTCTGTCTGCTCTAAACCCTGTCTGGTTTGGACTATATAACTGATTTTTTTCCAGGTAGAATTTAACTCTTTTGTTAACAACAGTTTCCAGTATTTTACCTAGTTGTGATGTTAAGGAGATAGGCCTATATGAACGTACATCATGGGCTTCCTTATTGGGTTTTAGGATGGGTACTATCATAGCTACTTTCCATGCTTTTGGTATCTTCCCTAAGCTCCAGATTTTGTTATAAAGGGAAGTTATTATGTTTATAGTTTTTTTTGGTACTTTCTTTAGGATTTCATAACTAAGTATATCATGCCCTGAGGCAGATTTCTCTATTATTGCACTAGTTCCTTCTTCCTCTGTTATATCAGCATCTAAATAGTTTGTTTCATCTATCTGGTCTGATAGTTCCTTTGAAAACTGTATCCTAAGTCTTTCTCTTCTCTCATTTTCTTCCTGTCCAAGACTACTTTTTGCACTGACTTTATAGAAATACTCAGCAAGGGCATTAGCTTTTTCTTTATCTGTTTCTGCTCTCTTTGGTAGTTTGATTGTTGGCATTATTGTTTTCTTATTGTTCCCTTTGATTGCCTTAAGCTTTTTCCATACTTCTTTTATTTGAGTGCTAGGTTTAAGTTACTGACAAAACTCCTTCCAGATAGTTTCTTTGGTTTTGAAAATTATTTTGTTAGATTTATTCCTAATATGTTTATACTCATCATAGTTTTCTTCTGTTCTGTTATTTCTATATTTTTGTAAGGCCCTTTTCCTTCTCTCATGAATTTATGCACAGCTTTTATTCCACCAAGCAACTGGTTCTTTATTCCACTGAGTTTTTCTTTTCTTATTAATGTTATTTATTGGTTTTGGGTGCTGTGGCATATTTTTATTTGGTATATATTTTATTGCTATTTTAAGAATTCCATTGGTCAGTGTTTCTGCCCACAAGTCAGTATCATCTGATTCCATATCTTTATGTTCCATCACTTCCAGTTCTGATTGGAAGGCTTCCCAGTTTGCTTTTTTATAGTTGAAAGTCGGTTTCTCTGGTTCTGGGTTTGGAATCACAAACTCTTGCCAAGTGGGGCCTGGCTTTTCACCAAATCGTCTTACCTCTGGCACTGTTATGTAAATCACCTTCACATACGCATTGCTCTAGCTCTTTCCTGGTGTAAGGATTTCTTCACGGGAGCCACCTCCAGCTGTCGAGGTGCTCCCAGGCTCTGACCGGCATGTTGCGTCTGCGCATTGAGTTGACATCACTGCTCTAGCCCTAACCTAGCAAAATACAATGCAAAAACTGATGGAAAGAAAACACTTATTATAATATTACAATAAATAACAGAAAGTGTCTCTTATTTTTTTTTTTTTTGCTTGCTCTTGTCTTCTCTTCGCTGTTTTGGCCTGTAACAGTTTCAGGCGCTGCCTGGTGGTACGATTGAGTCCCTGGCTGAATGTCAATCGTGGTAAGTCGGCCACTGGTTTGGCATAATAACACTGGCGTAGCAATAGTGTTCCTGTTTTTTGTGTTACTGAAACCCTATCAGGTAGCATATGAATCATACAGAAAACAATGTTGTCCACAAGTTTACTTTGTAGGTAATTCCTATGCAACACCATATAACCAAGCTATTTAGGTATTCACTACGTAAAACCGTACAGCCAAGCCATTTAGGTATTCACTACGTAACACCATATAACCCAGCACAGACTGCTGGACTCTCTCTACGTCGTTAGTTCTCTTACCACAGACGCAACATATGCATACCAAATCCTCTACCTCACTGGTGTATGGTACCGAGGATGCATACCGCACATGAAGACGATCTGACTTTTTTTCAACTCTTACTCGACTCTTTCACTGTTTCAGTTTAAATCTACATATCCACTCCTGTACCACATGATAGCCACGTCAAAATGTCGGGAAAAGCTCCGCCCATCCCTCTAGGGAGCAAATACGAAGTCCTATGCTCAGTTTGGATGACATGCGATCACATCTTAGTAAAGATTATCTTCCTAATCGACACAACTCAAGGTCCGCCCACTAATGGTAACATCCCACGATATCCGTTGCCCTACTCACACTTCTTACGGTTTCGTGTTCAACAAGGTGTTTTCCTCTGGTGTCAGACAGCGCCTAGATGTCTAAAACTAAGGGTCGTCTCTCATTACATCTTCTGCGTCTCACACGTTTCAAAGATGGCAAAAGTGTGTTTCATTTAGATTGCCCACTCCAGTGTGAGAATGCCACATGAGCGGAAATATACACCGTAGACAAGATCGACAACTATATATATATGTTGTTGTTGTTGTTGTTGTTACTGATCCAGCGGCACTTGGGCTCTCGCCCTTCGGCCCAATGCCATGTAGTGATATCTGCATGTTTTTGCAAGTTGTTTTGTGTCTCCGTACAGGGTGTTCCACTTATCTGGCCTGGGAGGAAGAAGCATTTTTCTAACATCATCGAGTGCTGGGCACTCAAAGAGGTGGTGGTCAACAGTTTCGTGGGGGTAGTTACAAAGCTGGCACCCTGGAGGGTGTTGTGGTTGGATTCTGTTCAAGTGGCTTTTGAGTGGTATATGTTGTGATCTGAGTCGAAAAATGGTGCTCTGATCCCTCCTTGTGAGATGGTTGATGTTGTCGTTAGGGTTAGGACCAGCCATATGTCTGTAAACCTCTCTTCCAGTGTTTCCCATGGCCCATCTGTTCAGCCAAGTTTCTTTGTTTGTTGTTCGTATGAGTGATTTGGCTGTTTGGAGAGTTGTTGCTGTGAGTGGTTGTTCTTGTTTTGTTCCTTTCTTTGCTAAACTGTCTGCTCTGTCATTACCTGGCGTATTTGAGTGGGTAGGGATCCACTGCATAACGATTCTGATGCCATAGGAGGTGATAAGCTGGTCAGCATCCTGGATTAGTTTGGCTAATTCAGTTTTACAATGTCCACTGCTTTCCAGAGCTTGTAGGGCAGACAATGAGTCAGTAAAAATGACAATGTTTTGAGCCTTTGAGGGAAAGGCATCAAATACAGTCTTCAGATGGTATACAGCTGTTTCCAGTGCAATGGTTTCAGCTTCATAGTTGGAGCAAAACTCCCCGCATGCATCAAACAGCTCGTCGGAGGATCCGTCTGGATAACATATGTAAACACCGTAACATGCTTTGATGGTGGCCTTAAATGCAGATCCGTCAGTATAGACATGTAACCATTCTTCAGGGTAGGCATCAATGGTTCTTTGTGATGCACTCATAAGACTGACTGGGTCGGCCTGTTTGGTTGTTCCATCTACTAATTTCATCTGTACTTCTGGTGTTTTTAAGTGGGTATGTGGTGGTAAATTCCTTACTACTTTCTGTATATCTTGTCTTCTTTCTGGGAGGTGGTATCTATCTTGTATTTCATGAACATGGTGTAAGACTGACTTGTGCTTTATTCTTTGCTTGTGTACCCAGTTTTCTACAAGGTGCCTGTTAGGGTGGTTTCGGTTCATTCTCTTACATCTTTCATAAACTTCTAAAGCAGCTTTATCTCTCCGCAAACTGGAGGGTTCCACATTTGTGTGAATTTCACATGCAGCAGTTGGTGTTGATCTCATAGCTTCACTGATTAGTCGAAGGGCATTGCTTTGCACTCTGTCGAGAGACTCTAGGTTGGTTTTGGAGCAAATATTAAGCAGTGAGTTGTTATATTCTATCACAGAACGGACATAGCCAAGGTACAAGCCTCTCAGAGTATCCTTGTCTGATCCCCAAGTAGTGCCGGCAAGCCTCTTCAATAATTGTAATCGCCTCAGTGCTTTGTTCCTTGTATTCTCAATATGGTTCTTGAGGCTGAGCTGCCGGTCAAGCATGACTCCAAGATATGTGGGATGTTCTTCTTTTGTCACTTGTTGTTTGTCTAGCCACAGGTTGATATTCTTTTTGGCTACTTTATGGCTTTTGGTAAAGATAGTGTACACTGTCTTTGTATAGTTGACCTTTAGTTTCCATGTTTGGCAGTACTCATGCAGTCTTCTAAGGTCTCCGTTTAGTCTTTGAGCTCCACTTTCTAGATTCTCATGACTCTGCCATATTGCCAGGTCATCGGCGTAAAGAGCTTTTTCGGCTTTGATCTGGTCTGCTAAGTCGTTGATATAGATGAGAAATAGAGTGCAGCTTAATGAGGAGCCTTGTGGTAAGCCCTCCTCTAAGACTTCTTTAGATTAGATTGCATTGTTTATCTTAGTCTGGATTGTTCGATCAATCAAAAAATATTTTATCCAGTTGTATAGCCTGCCATGTATTCCCACGCCAATCATCTTCATCAGGAGGCCTTTTCTCCATACACGATCATAGGCCTGCTGGAGGTCAAAGAAGATGGCCACAGTATGTTTCTTATTCTGGAAGCCATCATGAATTATAATTATCTGCGTCAAATGGAAGAGCTGATCTTCTGTGCAGCTGTTGGTTCTGAAGCCTGCCTATTCATGACATAGAATACTGGAACTCTCAAGGAACCAATAGAGACGTGTGTTTATCATTCTTTCAGCAATTTTCCCCAGGCATGATGTTAAAGATATCGGACGGTAGCTTTTGGGTTCATCTGGGGGTTTGTTGGTTTTTAAAATGGGGACAATATGTGCATTCCTCCAGGCTTTTGGAGGTTTGCCTGATCTCCATGTCTTATTGATCAGCTTGAGGATTGCTTCTCTCCCAGATGAGCCCAGGTGGAGTAGCATTTCATTGTGGATCTTGTCCGGCCCTGGGGACTTTTTAGGTTTAAATTTCTTTAGAGCTTGCTCTAACTCCTTCATGCTGAACTCTTCTTCGAATAGGGAAGCGTTGACGGTTGAGGCTTTCTCTTGTTTCCTTAACTGGTGTAGTTGTTCCATGTCCAGCTCTGTGAGTTTACCTGCTCTATTCACATTGGCAAAGTAACGGTTGAAGTGTTCTGCTTTCTTTTGGTCTTCAGCGATTGTCTTCCTTCCGTCTATCACTGGCTTTGGATTCATCCTTCTACTTTCTCCAGAAAGATTATTAACTAATGCCCATGCTTTATTTCCATTCTGTCTGAGATCTAAGTTGGAGCACGTTTCTGTCCATTTATCTTTTTTGGCCTTCTTCACTGTAAGTTTTACTCTGGTACATGCTTTATTGTACTGAATCTTTGCCTCTTGTGAACGTGTGGTCTCAAGTGTTGTTTTGGCTTTGTTTCTTTCAGATATAGTAGTTTCTATGTCTTTGTTCCAGAATGGTTTATATGACATCCGGCTGCCCCTTGGGATGGACAGAGCTGCTGCATTCAAGATTGATTTAGTTAGTTCTTCACTGAATGTTTCGACACAATTGGTATCAATGTTTTCTAGAAGGCAATCCAGTGTTTCCTGGAATAGTCTCCAATTAGCTTTTCGAAAATTCCAGCGAGTTCTCTGCTTGAAACATGCTTTACTGGGGGTGCTTACAGTGGTGAGGAGTGGTTTGTGATCACTTCCAATGTCGTTCAGAACCTGAGAATGACTAAAATCTATCAGATCAGATGAGCCGATGGTCAAGTCAGGTCGGCTTAGAGAGAGGTGGGCCCTGTGCAGCAGAGTTGGTGGGGACTCTGTATCCTGTAATACTGACAGGTTAGTTGTTTCACAGGTCTCCTCAATGTACTTTCCTATGTTGTTGTAATCAGGGTAACCCCAACGGGGTGAGTGTCCATTGAAGTCCCCTACAAGAAGTGTTTTGTGATACTGTGTCTTGTATAGTTCTGGTATATTGCATGTTGTCTGAGGTGGGCTGTACACATTGTATATAGTATATTTGCCTCCATTGTGCCAGATATTGACTTTTTGTACATCTGTGGGATGGGCTGTTGTTAGCTGAGTGACATCTCCTTGTATGTCATTTCTGATGTAGGTTACTATGCCACGGCAACCAATACACTTACAGGCGTAACTAGTGTATCCGGACAGGTCAAAGGTCAAAGTCTTTGTGTATAGTGTCTTGTAGAGCAGCCACGTGTACTCTGTGACTGTCTAGCAGTTTGGCAAGTTCAAGCTTTTTATTTCTTATGCCACAGATGTTTAGCTGCAGAATATTAAGTGTCGGTGTGTTTTTCCCTGTGTGATCTGGTTTCTGTTTGCTCTCTCTCCCACTTTTCCTCTTCTTGGGGGGTCTGTCTTTTGGGTTTTTTCCAGTAATCAATTTTTCGCACATCACAGCCTGGTTACCCACTGTCTGGCGCGGACCTTGATAACCGAGGCGTCGTCCGATCTCGTTTGAGTTAGTAAATTTTAACTTTGTCATCTTCATGGCATTGCGATGCTGGGGTGCCTGTGGATTTCCTACCGCCCCGGGTAGAAGCCAGAAGTGTACTGTGCCAGCTCTGGGGGAGATAAAGGGGGTGTTTCTGCATCTCCCTCAGATACGTAGCAAAGGTAGGGCTCACAGTGCTCGTTCCCCGCCACCAAATTGCCTGCTGGTTACGCCGAGTTCTCCGAGGCTCTAGGCATGTGACCAAGAGTTTAAGGCAATAGGATCGTCACGTCCTGAGTCTCTGTGCCTGTACGATGGGTTCCGATCTTCTGGAAGTAGTTCATACTCGTTCCCACTCCTAAGACTTGTTGTAGTGAAATTGACAGAGATACAACGGTAAAATATCTCCAAAGATAACATTTAAGGATAAAAACATAATGCGTAGGCTGCGAATAGTACATGATCGCCTAGACCGCGGGTCATCATCCTCCATAAAAATTGACTTGCTAGACAGGAGGGGAACGGCGGATCAAAAAGAAAAAAAATATGACTGGAAAGATTGCGTGAGACTAGAAAGGCTAAGGAGACGCAATTGGGGGGGGGGGGGGGGAAGGGGGGAAACGGAGAAAAGTCACGTTTCCCAAGTTGACATAAAAGTAAGCAACTCGACAGAAGGGACCATAGATATGTTACGCCACAGTCATTTATTGGACGCTTTTGCGCGATACCAAGCTTTTGATTTGAATTCAGCGGCTAAACGCAGATGTTCGAAATATTACAAAATTTAAAAAGTACTTTTTTCTTAATATTAATGTTAGGAATATAAAAATTAGCTGGCCGGATGGCCCATTCTGAGCAGTGAACTAATATGTTCTTAATTTTACAGACGGATAGATAATATTGAAGATAATGACAAAAGACAGTGTGGTTCACATCATCGACAGACTGTATTGAATCTAAAAGTGTCGCTAATTGCACAAAAAAACACGACCTCGAGACGCAGGTGTTCAAATCTACTTAGTATGGAAGAGACGGGATATTGTGGTGGCTGTGTCTAAAAATAACTTTTAACGACAAAATTTTGGAGGGGAGAGAAAGGTTGGTTCAAAAATCAAGTACATTTTTGTAGAAACACAAGTAGAGACGGACAGACTAACAGATAACCATCCATACTTGACTGAAGCATGACTGAAATGACTTTAGGGTAGGAAATTTGAAATTCAAAAAAACCTAGGCAGTGATTGGCCACAGACAAGCATATTGTCGGCGCTTAGACGCGGATTTGGGGTCATTTCTCAATAGTTGTTCAGTGATAGATATGAAAGAAAGTGAAAGAAGTTTAGGGACGCCATACTATAGCCAGCAGCTCAGCTGAGTTTTGCTAGCAATTCTGTGTTATTTATTCATAATCTGGTAAGATTGAAATTATTTCTTTATATCTTTTGAATATTGTTTCATGTTTGAGTGATTTGATACTGCCATATCGAAATCTAGCCTTACAAACAAGTAGGGATTTGCTCTAGACCCCCCGCCCAAGTCAGGGTCTAGGGACCAACAATGTACATAAACTCCAGCACGGGTTAGGCAAGACAGATCAAGTGTTGAGAATAATGAAACATATTACCTATCCTCTTTTAGGGCAGAAAACTAATAAATATTTTTCAGAATCTATAGTCTGGGAGGATCTATCTGATGTAAAACCACCATGGTAAATGTGCTGTTTGGTCAGAGAGATCTGACCTGTCTGTATGATGTGGTTGTTGTGTCAGTGTTGTGTCCAGCCGTGGGTAGAGAATAGATTTTGACACATGGCCCATACTTTGATTGCAGAGCTGTGAGTTTCTGTTGTCAACAAAGCAGTGTCTATTCAGTTGGTGACTTTACTCGAGTGTATCTGTGCAGTACTTGTGACAGAGACCACCATTATTGCCCGCCAGCACGGAGAGGTGGGACCACCTGATTTCAGCACCAGAGCTACAACTACAAGATGAGTGAGCCTCTGGTCTGCCTGGACACTGTGTAGTCAATATAGACAGGTGTGATGAGGCCACCCCAACAGCACAAACATTAACTATCCTCCCAAGTAGATGACTACTAGAACATTTTAATAAAACTAACTAGTATAGTACATATATATGTACACTATTGCATTTATGATATAATATTCCATGCATTTCTTTCATAATCTCTAAATCCTTTTAAGTTCTGGTGATCCAGAAAAATTGAATTTTTTCAAAAAACAACGAGATTGTACGTAGTTATCACGTGTATATATCTCTGTGGGTATATCTATAAGCTATATGGTACATATCATAACCCTAGACACTTTACGTAGCCACATTCATTAAAAAAAAAATTAAGTGTGAGGTCGTAGTGGTAGCAAGAAAGGCCTTCTGACAATTCTCTACTACATTTTATCTCAGGAGCCTTCACAGCTGGCCTCATACAATTACATTTAGTAATATCACCATCATACAATACCATCAACACCACTACACTTGTTCAGTATCCATCTGGCTCCTTCCCACCTACAGAGGGCGTGTACGGTGTAGTGCACCGGTTTTATTATCGAGGTTTGCTCCTCTAGATCCGTTGTGTTTAGCCTGAGGATTAGCACCCTCAGTTACCAGGACTACCTCGAGGAGGATGTGGCTCTTCACCACGCACAACGATCTTCGGGTATGAGAGGTTTTGCAAGGCCAAGAGACTGACACCGCAATGGTCGCTCCTTTCATGAAAAAGAATTCACTAGGCCTAGGGTGAAGCAAGGGGGGGGGGGGAACCCACTACCCACAACACCAACACATCATACTCCCTCTCTGTAAAAGACTTTGCCCCATATATATATATATATATATATATATATATATATATATATATATATATATATATATATATATATATATATATATATATATATATATATATATATATATATATATATATATATATATATATACTGAAGCACATTAAAAACGCACCACTATTATATATACTGATGCCGAGAAGCTGGAAAAAAAAGTGTGGGAATGGATTTTCCCCGTGTTTGTCATGAGGTAGAGAGCGAATGGCTGCTGGAATGGAAAGTGCATGATTCAACCCAGGGTTTGTGTACAGACTACATGAAAACAATGAAAGTTACACGTGCAACACGATTCCCAACAGCTATGACCCTGAAAATGTGTACGCGTTGTGGCAGTATACTCGGTATAAAAAGGCCGTTGAGACAAAACACCAAGTACATGTGCTTGAAATGCCCCGACTATCTGAAAACGACCGCCAACGAGCCATTGGTATGTTGGAGACCGGAATGAGCTCGCGGGCCATTGCCAGAAGGATGAATTGCCACCACAGCACTATTGTACGTCTCAATAAACGTTACGGAACCACTGGCAGTGCCCGGGATAGACTTCGGAGTGGCCAACCACGAGTTACTACCCCTGAGCAAGATCATCATATTGTGCTGAGTCACCTAAGGAATCGTTCTCTCCCGGTTAGTCAAACAGCAAGAGCAATAGTGGGTAGACGTGGGCAAGTCTCTCGAATGACAGTCATACGACGACTCAGAGATACAAGCCTTACTGCAAGACGACCTTATGTTGGGCCAAACTTGACTCACATACATCGTCAGCAGCGCCTGCAATGGGCACAGCAACATGTCAGAGACTAGACTGCAGTGGAATGCTGTCCTATTCACAGACGAGAGCAGATTCAACACATCCTTTGCTGATGGACGTATGCGGATTTGGCGACGGTGTGGAGAGCGCTTTGCAGATTGCTGTGTTCGTCAGCACAACCGATTTGGAGGTGGCAGTATTCACATTTGGGGAGGATTCAGTTTTCACCATCGCTTGCCTCTTCACGTCCTCCGTGGAAATGTTAATGCTGTGACATATCGAGATGAGGTTCTGGATGCATTGGTTGCTCCTGCGTTCACAAATTATCCAGACTTGCAGCTTCTCTAGCAGGATAACGCACGTGCGCACACCGCATGCATTACGCAGCAATATCTACAGCAGCAGAACATTGTGACGATTGATTGGCCTGCCCTATCACCAGACATGTCCCCTATAGAACATCTGTGGGACGAGCTTGGACGCAGAGTCTACAGGCACGGTTATCCAGCTATTATGCAACAGCTCGAAGCTGCTCTTACACGTGAATGGGACTTGATTCCCCGGAATTTCCTTCAGAGACTTGTGCGTTCCATACGGAGCCGCTGCCAAGGTTGTTTGCAAGCACACGGTGGACATACCAGATACTGAGGATAGTGTGAATGAATTTTTTTATTGGTTGCATTTTTGGTTTTCTCCCTTGCCTGCACAGAATGCAATGAATTTCATAACAATCAAATGTGCAAATTAATGACCAGCATGGATTCATAGGAAAATGAATAAAGATTCCAAATATGTAAACTTATAAACTTATATTTACATTTCACACTCTGTTCCTGGATTATACAGGTGGTGCGTGTTTAATGTGCTTCAGTATATATATATATATATATATATATATATATATATATATATATATGTGTGTGTGTGTGTGTGTGTGTGTGTGTGTGTGTGCGTGCGTGCGTGCGTGCGTGCGTGCGTGCGTGCGTGCGTGCGTGCGTGCGTGCGTGCGTGCGTGCGTGCGTGCGTGCGTGCGTGCGTGCGTGCGTGCGTGCGTGCGTGCGTGCGTGCGTGCGTGCGTGCGTGCGTGCGTGCGTGCGTGCGTGCGTCCAGGGTACAAAGATATGTACCAAACGTGGAATGACATGGCAGAGTCAGAGTCAGCACTAGCACAGTGGAATGTCCAAGTAGAGCTAGCAACCTTACCGTGTAAACAAATTGCTACAGAGACCACATCTGCCTGATCACGTGAATGCTTTTGTGCAGACGTCTTCCATGGTGGCCAAATGCAGCAGTGGTCTTAAGCACTTTAGAAAGCGAAGAAGGAAAAAATTGTGATGATGGTGTGTTTGGCGGTGTGTTGTTATTTAAGTTGCATGTTAGCAGTCACCGAAATGGTTGTATATATAAACTTTTGCATGTATTGAGCGTATTTCAATGGACATTTCCCAATTTCTGCATGTTCTTCCATTCTGGGCAGGTGCTCGTGTTCATGACTCACATGTCAAACTACGCCAACGACCAGCTCGCCGAGTACACCTTTGAGAATGTCATACAATTTGTCAACAAATGGACAAATCTAAATATTTTGGCGCCACCGCCTTCGGAAATTGCCCGAAGGTATTTCCAGATGTATCCGAGCGAGGTTATACCCCTATGGTCGGTAGGTGCAAGTAATTTTTTTTCCCGTTAAGACGTATATAGTAACCTTCTCCAGTCATAAGTCACTACGAGGAAGATGCTCCCTTGAGGTGATAGTCTTCTGGTGCTTTTTTTTTTTTTTGGCTTCGCGTTCCTTTCGGCATGTTCTTTTCACTTCTGCTTTTTGTAAGAGCTTCTTCCCGCCCAATCTGAGGTGGCGCTGTAGAGAGAGATTCACCACTTGGTGCGATCTGCAGCTTCGTCCACCCAGGCTGCTGGATTTATGTCCAGTGCGTTCAAGTCTCTTGCACATATTTTGGAACTTCAGCTGCAATCGCTCGGCTTAACTTTTGCCATCTGCCAGTTGTGTGTATAAAATATCTTAGGGGATGTCACCATCTTCCATGCAGCAGAAATGGTCAAGCCAGCGTAATCTGCGCTGGCTAAGCAGTGTATACATGACCTGAGGCCAGTGCGTGACGCACCTTGACATTTGAGATGAATGGAGGCCTGTAAGTGAAACATGATCAGAACTACACTAGAAATGAAAATTAATTAAAGATAAGTGATTATTCAGTGAAATACTTTAATTCAGTGTTTTTGCTGCGGCTCTTTATCCAATTGTAAGCCTGACGTGTCAGGGATCATCAAGAGGCATGCCGTAACGCGCAAGCCTCTGTATGTTCGCCAAAGGTCTCCATCAATTGTATTTTTGATCTCTTCGCATGACATAATATCAAGATGTACTTCATCCATCCCTTTTCGCTGTTTTTCTTTTCTCTTAAGAAAGAGTTAATGCAGGAAAAAGAAATAAAAACACACATAAAGACAATAAGACAGAAGAGGGGACACTAGACAACAGAAAAGACAAGTAAGACATTACTCTGCAGATTGGTTTCAGATGCGTCCAAATGACTCCATAGCCAGTACAAATGTTAGAACAGACGACCAGCCAAGTACTCGCTAGTGTCCACCCTGTCATGTATGAACTGGCAACTGTGAGATTCCGACCTTGAACGATCCAGACATTTTTCTAGGCGTTATATTTTAAGGCAGACGAGAACTAGAGGCAGACATGAAGGAGGTGAAGACGACATGGAAACACCTTGAGCTGATGGCACGTGACAGGAAGACATGGAAACACCTTAAGCTGATGGCACGTGACAGGAAGACATGGAAACACCTTGAGCTGATGGCACGTGACAGGAAGACATGGAAACACCTTAAGCTGATGGCACGTGACAGGAAGACATGGAAACACCTTGAGCTAATGGCACGTGACATGAAGACATGGAAACACCTTAAGCTGATGGCACGTGACAGGAAGACATGGAAACACCTTGAGCTGATGGCACGTTGTCGTAATTTTTATCTGAGAGGGTGCTGATGGATATTGGTCCCTTTAGAGTGTAGAGGAATATTGAAGGCTCTGTGAGAATAAGGATTTAGGAGAATGAGGTAGTAGATTCACAAGCGCTGGGAAGAGCAAGGACAGTCTCTTATTACGACAATATCTGTTTCTCACAGACTATTCCTATCTCTCTTCTGAACAAACAATTGTTTGTAAGTTCCAGTCGCTCAGGCGCAC